>OZ018402.1:58167463-58414748 GCA_963969585.1 Drosophila helvetica
AGCAGGGGGCACCAATGGAACAGGAGAAGCTGTTAACGGAAACAACACGGCGTATACTTAATTTACATTTGGCCCCTTAATGGCCATGGATATAATTTATGCAAGTCAACGCTTAAAATTGCTCCAGATACATCCGATATAAATTATATAGTACATGTCAAAAGTCCACTCAAGTGCGAAAATGATTGAAGGAATTACAGGGAACTGCAGGGCACAGCAGAGCACAGGGAAAAGGGGGGTTTTCTTCCCCAAAATGTGCATTGAGGGTAGGGAGATTCTTCCCCAAAATGCGAACAGAGGCAAGGGTGATTCTCCATGAAATATTGATTGACTGATGGAAGCATAAAGGGCAAAAGTTAATACAGATTGAAGCAATGAAATGAGCTGTCCGAACAAATGCCAAATCAGCGGACAAACAGCTGTCTGAATCCAAAGGAAGTGAAATGCCAGACAAAGGCGAACAATGGATCCATCCTCAGACAATCCACAATTTTCACAATTTTCACAATTTCCACGATTGCCAGAACAGAAAAGGCGTCAGAGAACGACCACTTCTGCTTTCAACAAACGGCTACAATTTTCAATTAAAATGACAAAAGACGTACTCGGGACGTGCATGCCCCTCCTCCGAAACACTCAAGTGTCCTGGCCATGAAATTGCATGTCTAAGCTCTATCTCTCTCCCTCGCTCTCTCTCTGTTTTGGCCATGTCTGTTTGGCTTCTATATGACGCATATATCAGAACTAATTGGGCGTGTCCGAGTGCGGCAATAAATAATGTTATTTATTTTGTACATAGACAGACAGACAGACGGACAGGAGAAGGTTATGTTTGCTTAAGGAAAAGGGGTTTCGGTGGGTAGTTGGATTTATTTATCAAGAAAGTTATGCTATAGAAATCTTTAATAAATACAGAAATCTTTATAGAATCGATGCCAAGTTCTCTATATTTTGAAGAGAATTACCCTTTCTATTAAACTCCCATCCTCTACCCATATAATACTTTCTCTTTAGCATTTTCCCAGATTTCCATTTTTGTTATCAAAATAAATGTCTGTACATTCCATAACCATTCCCAAAACTCATTTCTTTCACACATTTTTCCCATCTCCTCCCTCTTTTTTCTGCCATTTTCCTACCATTTATGTTTGTGTTTGGCAAACTTTTCATCTCCTTCCATCAACAAAAAAAAAAAGGAGAATTTTTGGTAGTTAAATTTCATTATCTGGCAAAAAGCAAAAGGCACAAAAATAGCAAAAAATGAGCAAAATAGAAAAAGCCCAGCACAAACATTTCCATCAGAGTTTTGCATTGTGCTTTCCAGCTTTGGCATCAAATTTAATAATATCCATTTGCAGGCCGAGCTCTCTACGAATACGAGGGCCCTGGGAGGGGCTTTGGGATTGGATTTGATTGCACAACAAAGAGGAGAGGGCCGAAACGAGACAAAAGGCTAATAAATTAACTAATTCTGGCTGCTTTTCAGCGCGATTTTCAAATGCGATTAAAGCTATAAAGTACTACTGCTATGACTTAAAGCTGCCAGGATTCAAAGCGGGCGAGGAATAAATGGCATCACAGGAATAAAGCAGAAAATGAAGGGACACTTTTGTACAGGATTCGAACTAAAAGGATACCCTCTAAAGAGCAGACTCTTATGGGAATGAACACATGCTAATAATACGGAAGGATTTAGGAAAAAGAGCTTCAAAAATAGAATCACTTAAATAATAATATTAGGCTTGATTTAATTCTAATTACGTGTAATTCTGTTGGTTTTAATGATCCAATTCTGATGAAAATGAGTAGATTGGTAGAATATATTTATATTTATAGATATTGTAAAGTGTAGCCCTATATCTTTGAAACTTTGGACACTACAAGGAATTTAAAATACCATTTTAAATATAAATAATAAAATAATAAGTGAATAATAATAATAAAATAATTAAATAATAGAATGCAGTCCAATCTTGCTGAAATTTGTCTCCCAAACTAGAGCCCAATATATTATCTCCCACATCTTCTTTGTGCACCGCATATACCCTTGCACTCTGCGCCCGTAGGGTATCTTTGAAAAAACAGCTGTCTGGGTCATAAAACGCAACTACACCCTGGCAAGCAATTACCGTTTAGATATGCCCAGATATGAGAGAGCGACCGAAAGGGACAGCGCGTCAGAGAAAGATGGAGAGAGAGAGAGAGAGAGCAGCCAGAGTTGAGGGATATAGAGGGGGAGGACAAATGTTGTTTCTGTAACTGAGACGTCCATTCGAGGGTCGAGAGGGTCGCTTTCCTCGAGGAGGAGGAGGAGGAGGGTTGGGGTTCCGTTCCTCCTCAAAGTATGCGTGACTCTGTCTTTTCCCTAGACCTCTCTTTCCATACATATATTATACGAGTATCTGTGTGTGTGTGTTTGTGTGGGTGGAAAAAGCCAGTGAAAGTGGCATCAGAAGTGACACATAAAGCTCATAAATTGTCGCGCACTCAATATGCACCGATGGGGGTGGGTGGGGGAATGTGGATGACGGGCACCCCTGAAAGGTGGTCACAGGCGGTTAGGTGGGGAAAATCAATAACGATTGCCCATATCATGGCTGGAGGGGATGGTGCATAGACGAGGATGCCCTCGAGAGCACGCCACACTCACTATTAGGTGAAATCGATGAATAGCCAAACGACAGACAGACAGACAGACAGCCAGACAGACATTATTATATTCCCATTTATGCAGTTGATATCGTTTCGCATTCAGTGCAATGGGGAAATGGAGTACTGATTGTTATTAAATCTATTGTTGAGCCATTTATCTATTAAGCCATTTAAAAGATTTAATTAATATTTCAATTAGTTTTTCCACACTATAAAGGGCAAATAGGGATTGATAAGCTAGAAGGAAAAACTCATTTATGATTGCAATCGATACTTGCACTCGTAATGCCCCATAGAATGCCATTCGAACTCCTTTTTTCCTTGGCCTACAATAAATTATTCAAAGTATTCACTGTGTTTCCCATTCAACATTTCATTTCATTTCATTCAATTTCGAATACCCCTGAGATTTGCATTAATTAAACACATTTTTTTGCTAGGCTTAAAGATTTCCCCCCCTTTAAAAACCGATTGAAAAGCGCACCCAAAAAAACTGTGTCCCAAAAAAATGCAATGGAAAATGTTTCCTCTCTCTCTCCGTTTTTTTTTCGTTGCTGCAAAAAATGGCGCATAAATTTCTCTGGCAAAACTGTCGAAAAAAGAAAAAGGAAACGCTTTTCTCGCACACACATACAGTCGGAGGAAATTCCGCAACAGACGTCATAAGCAGAGAAATAAATGAAAAGAAAAGAACAAATGGAATGGGAAGGGGGATTTATAGCCCCTAGAAGAAACGTAAAAAATAGAGGAAAAAAGTCAAGGAAACCCGAAAGCAATCGAAGGAAAAAACCCAAAAGAAAATCAATTGAAAATCGAAAAAAAAAATTACATTTGAAAAAGCATTTATTTTTTTTTTGCTGGGTGAAAAGGCGTCATTAGTCGAGAGATAAAATGCGTAATATTTGTCAATTGCAGGGCACGGAATCATAAGCCTCAAAGGGCCAGGGCATTATGCTTTAGGCAAGAGGTCCTTGAGCTTAACGAAAGGATCTATCTTTGCGGCAAAAGAAGGAAAAGTCATCTAGAGGCCAATTGAAAATTGAGAATGGCCAAATAAACCCAACTAATGTTGGGAAAGCTACTTATTTTATTCAAAGAAAAGCTGAGGAAATTCCTGACTTAAAGAAGTCTTCGAAATTCAGTTGAACAGAGAATAATACTGAATAAAATCGTGTTTGATGTGCGATGAAAATCCATTCAGCTCTGGCCTTAAATTCCCAACATTTCTAAAAAATACATTTTAAATTTCTAAACATTTCCTTTCAATGAACCAATTTCCCTCATATTTCCATATTGATGTTAAGCTGTTTTCCCCGAAGCGTTGGTGTCATTTTAATTGGTATTCTCGCCATTTGCCAGGAGCCCCCCCCCCCCCCCCCCCGCACATATTGCTCTTTGCTGGCATTTAAGCTTCTAATGTCCAACCACATATAGTATATGCCATCGTGCATGTCCTTCTTCCACCCTCCCCTCCCCCTACCATACATGGCTCCCATTTTCGGTGTTGTTTTCCACTCTGTATCGATGTCAGAGCAGTAGGGGCGGGGCGGGGCGGCAGCGTACCCCCAAGCGTATGCTTTAGTTTTTGGGGAAATATATTTGCAAAAATATATATTTAGTGCTCGGCCATCTGCCGCACCGCTAGCCCCTGCCCTGCCCTGGCCTGCCCTGCTCCATGCAATGTCCTTTGAGTCCTCGGAGTGCAAAAACGAAATTCCATGCATGTCTGCACAAAACTCGTTTCATGGCTTTTACCATTTTTCGGGGCATTTTATTCCGTTGCGAGAGCAGAGCAGAGCAGAGTGGTGCTGACTGCCTTTTGGTAACTAATTTCGTGCATAAAATGTAATTTGCATGAGGAAGGAGTGCACTGCAAAAGGATAGCCAAAAGAGAGCAAATAGCGAGTAAAATAGGGGAAAAACAACAAGGAAAATACTGCCCTTAGGGCCTGAATGCATAGATACCCTGGGAAATCTACGAGCATTGTTTGTGTGGTTGAAATACGATTATTGACATTCGATTTGCTTTAAATTTGCTGAATATGGTGATCAGAAATGAGTTAAAATACAGCTTGTAGGGGCCGGATGAGATTATCTTTTCAAAACTTCATTTTCGAGCACTAGTTTCTGTGTTAGTCATACAAATTTAAAGCTTTTTTGCGATTACAAATATTTAGCATGGCAATTTTGAGCCTTTGATTCCTGTATCTTAACTGAATAGTTTTTCGTATAAAGAGTTACTGTTTGACTGATTTTTTCTATATTACAAATTCGATTTTGATCATTCATAGTACCCTTTGGTAAAATAATGTAAAAAGACAGCAACATTTATTTGTAATTTGCTTAGAAACTTCCAAATTATTCCTATAATATCTTAATTTTCTATTAAACGTCTCTAAAGCAGTTCTAGATCATATATAGGCTCATATCCGATTAGTTATTGCAAATTCCTTCACGAAACAAAGCCCCTAATCAGGAGTTCCAACTTCTTCCCCCTCTAAATTCCTTTTCCCTTCATTCAAACTCCTTCCCAAAACCCATCATACCCTCTCGTCTTCCAGGGTACGAGTATTCACTAAACACAAAAGCGAAAAGCCATAAACAAGCGGTTTGGTCCGGCTCTGCGCTTTAGTGTTGAAGCTATTTAAATTTTTTTTTATATTTATTTTTGGTATATATTTCCATCCAGCCCACCCTCCCCCCAGGCACCCATGATGTTCGTGCTTTACTTTTAATTTAGTCGCGCTAATTTATGCCGTGGCCGAAAAGCACGTGTTCGTTCAATTTAAATGAAAAGTGTACTCCTCGTAAATAGGGAGACGGAAAAACGGAGGGCTAAGGGAGGCTAAGAGGGTGGCATGCGGAATGCGGCGGAGCAGGACAGAGTGCGGTCTGGCCTTGGAGGAGAAGGTGGAGTGCCACCGTGCCACCATGACACAGCGGTGCTTCGGAGGTGGCAACATATTCGCGTAATTGCCGACGCTTCTAATTGACAGTTTTTGGCCTGGCTTTTTATGTACGATAATTAGGCGCAGAATTTCGAGGTCCTTGACAAAAATTCTAGCCTGACTGACCCTAATTCAAAAACAAGGCATTACAGCCATTACACCCCATTTTCAGTGGACGGCTGGCAGTGTGGGGCGTGGCAGGAGAGGAACTTAACTAATGATGATGGGCGGAAAGGTAAGGAAATAAAAGAAAATACCTGCCAAAAGGAAATGTGGAGAAATTACCCAAAAGCAATGGAAATACGAGTACGAAGTAAATGTGAAATAAATTACTCTTTTGAGGTAAAATTCAGGAGTTTCTTATAGACAGCCAAAGTCAAGCAGCAGCGATAAAATGTTGCCAAGTGTCTGGCGACATTTTGGTGCTCAAGATTATTTTAGTAATAAGATGGACACCGTCCGCTATGGTGAGGACCACCCATTGTCTCTCGATCCTCAGAGAGATAAGCGCTACGTTTTTTACGTTCTGTACGTTTGCATACAAACTGGCAAACGGATGGTCCTCGAAAGAGAGCAAATGCGGTGACGACGTTACCTTATTACTTAACTCATTTTGCTTTTGAATATTGCATATTTCTCTTTGCATTGTTTTCGATTCTCTCTCTCTCACTCTCTTTGCTCTTTGACTCTCGTGATTAGACCATAGATCGTAATTTTTAACGGAGAGCCCTTTTTATTGTAGAAAATGGCTTCGAAGAGCAGTTTTCTGTTTGTCACGTTTCTGCCTCTTCAGTTGCTTCAGTTTCCCATTTCCACAAACTACTCCCCCATTTCTTTCCCCCATTGACCCCCCGCTGTTGTGTGTGTCCTACCCTGTAATTTGTAGCTTCTTTAATTAAAAATCTTTAAATAGAGACACCTCTCCTTCCCACTGCCCCTGGCCCTGTTGCCGATGTGGCATAAACTTTTGCTTAGCATATTAACAAAGTTTTGTGCTTAATTTAATTTGCATTTGTTTGTCGTTTTCTTTCGTTTCCTTAGCCATTTGCTCGCTGCTTAGTTGTATCTCCTCTCAAACTGTGAAAAGTTTTGCTGTCTATGGGAATTTTCATTTGCTGGAAAAGTTGCTCCCGTCGTCCCTGCTCACTGCGAAGGGAGTAAAGTGGCTGTCCGTCTTGCAGGCTAGTTAAGGCTTTAACTTTTTTGGGTTTATTTTTAGCAAAAAAGAACTCACTTTCATTGCGGCCATAATTCATGAACGACAGGCTCTGTCCTGACTCGTAAAAAAGGCAGCAAAAAGGGAACGTATTTCCTTGGGGGACGGACTACTGTCGGTTGCATAATTGATGTGTGTGTGTGTGTGTGTGCAATGCTTTCTTTTTTTTTGTTTTTCTCTTTTTGCTTTCTTGTAATTACGAAAGAGAGGCGAGGAGAGTCCTGCCTCTCTATGGATGGGTCTATCCCTTGTAATCCTTGACACAGTCCGAAGAAGCAGAGAGGCCTCCTTTTCCACTCGAGTGTCGAGTGTCGAATGGCCTGGCTGCCATTCACAAGGCCAACAGAAACAGCGAAAAACTCGGCGAAAAATACACACACCCACACACACACACACACAGTTGAAGGTTGCGTGCCAACTCATCTCTCGAGGCTTTGGGGCATGCCTCCGCCTCCGCCTCCGCCTGCGCCCCCGCCTCTTCCACGTTCGACACTTTTATTAATGCGCTTGTAACGCCCATAAAGCTGTCAGAATTCCATTCATAGAATGTTATCGTGTGCGACTCTGCGCCGAGTGGGAGAGCGGGAGAGCGGGAGGAGCATTGTAGGCCTACGCTGCTCCTTCCTGTCCTTCCTGTGCGCCGATAAGTCACTCGTCGTTCCCTCCTCTCCTTTTTTTTTTGTCGCCTTTGCTGACTGCCTGCCTGCCTGCCTGCCTGCCTGCTTGTTGCTTCTGCCGCTCGCTGACAGTTTTAATAAATGAAAAGACCCGTAACCGGTCCCGGCTCTTGGGGCACACAAAAGGATTGTAGATTTTCCGGCTGTTTGCTTGAGGCATGCAAACCATTTAATTGGGGGAAAATTGGCGAAAAATATCAAACATGCAAAAGCAAAGGGAATGTTGAAAATGAAAATGAATGGGAAAATTGTTTAAATAGGTAAACAGATGGGATCACAAAGCAGATCTAACTGGCAATGAAAGATAGTTGGGAACTAAACTTGAACTAAGGAAAAAGTCACCAAAGAATATATTAAACTAAAGGTTTTATCCTTCAAAGGAGAGCTACAGAAATGGGACATTAATTGAATAAATGCTTGAATAAATAAATATAAAAAACCCTCTAAAGAACTTCTAGTTTCAAGAAAGGATAGCTACACGGAGAGAAACATGTCGAAGTAAAAGGATAGACAGCAATATTAAAAATTAAATATTACTATTATTTAAATAATAAATAAATAAAATAGAATACAATTTGATTTAAATAAAAATGTATTAAAGATTTTTTCATTTTTAAAGGAAATAAAAAAAAATGAAAAATATATACATATGAAATATATTTATATTAGATACGAAATATATTTATTTTAAATATGTAAATATTTTATTTAAATATAAAATATATTACTCTTAAATACGAAATATATTTAGATATCAGATATATTCATATTAATGTCAAAATGTAAGTGAAAAAACTCCCATTTTAATAATTCCACTCTCGGGGAACATCTAATAGTTGAAAAATCGAAGTAAAACTATTCGAAGTAAAACTAAAACACCTCTTGGTGTATCTTCTCACATATTATCCAATAAAAGAGCTACGAAAACCCTACCTAAAACTAACATTTCCCTGAGTACAATGCTTGACCTTTAGGAACCTTTTCCTCTTTTCCAAAGCTTTCCTTGAGATGAAAGATGAATAAATGACCTTTAAGCGCATACTTTATTGTATGGAAAGGCAAAGTTTATCAATTACAAATACATCAAAACATAGTACAAGTACTATCCGGAGTAGTGCTCTTTTCAGTTTTAACCTTTGAACTTTAAGTAAAAGCAAACTTTCACCCCCACCACCACCACCACCACCACCCACTGATGTCAGGCATGTCAGGAAACCGTTCGTTCTCTCGGAACCTGTTTAGTTTGCTCATTAATAAACTCATTTGTTAAGTTGCTCTCTAGTTTTCCACCCGACTGTCCTTCGCCCGCTCCTTCGCCTGCTCTTCCGCCTATTTCTCCGCCTGTCCTTCGCCTGTCACTTGTAGGCGGGGGGTGCCACTTCATTGAAGATGGAAGACACGCAAATGGATGGTGCGGCTGCCCTCCCTGGAACTGCTTCTTGTTGCTGCGCTAATCACATTTTCCTCATCGATTTTCCATATGATAGACACACCTCCTTACTCCATAATTGAGGGGCTAAGTATGTGAAGTATCCTTAAGGAGCTCCTGTAGTGTCTCTCTCTCTCTCTCTGTCTGTCTAAATATATTGCCATTTTTCCGTATGGCCCTAGATCATGCCAGAGAGTGTGTTGTGTGTTTACGTTGCGGCATTTGTGTTGCCCGCTGCTTGGGCTTCTGCTGTGGTTTTTCGCCACTTGACAGCTGCCACTGCGGCAACTCGTTTTCCAACTGCGTTTTTAGGCCAACTCGTTTAACCCATTTTATGCGACGGCCATTTCCACAGTACACTATCCCATGTATCCCATGTCCTGTATTCCCGTAGTCCGCAGTCCGTAGTCCGTGTGTTCCCCCCGTCCCAAACAATAGTGTGAATCTTTTTCTCTTCCGTTCTATATAAGTTTTATATATGCCAGAGCCAGAGCCAGAGCCCCGGCATTTGAGGCGTTTTTATTAGCCTCCGACTGTCTTACATAAATTTAACATTAAATTAAGTGCCAGTTTGGCCAAGGCACAGGCCACCAGGCACGAGGCACGAGGCACCAGGGGTTGCACAATGCCCGAACCCAAAACCAAATTAAAGGAGCGAAGAGGCACGTAAGGCCCCCAAGTTCATTGCACTTTAATGAAGTTCTGAGGCAAACGGCGAAAGGGGAAGGCGAACTGGAAGGATAAGGATAAGGTGTGGCAGTGATTGTTGTAGTTCTTTCAGAGATTAGGGGAAAGGCATTGCTTGATTTCCTTGAAGGGGAGATTGGCAGATAGAAAGTCTTTAAACATATCTGCTATAAATCCCTGAAAGAACAAAGGCTTTAATTTTATTTTCTATTTAATTCGTTGTTTAGCAAAGAAAGTCTTAAAAAAAAAGAAGTTTTAGCAAGTTGAAATATTTTCTATTGAGGCTCAAGTGGCTCGACATTAAGGTACTTGATGGAAACCCAGAAAGGCTCTCAAAATCGCAAGCAAATCTTTTCAGAAAAGCAATAATCTTAAATCTTAAATATATATGAATATATTATTCTTCAGAAGTTTTCATTAAAACTTATGAGCTCTCGAAAGAAAATACTCCTATATTTTCCACTCCCAAGGGAGTTTTCTGCCTCAAAGGGAGCGTAAGATATCTATAGATCTGTAGATGATCTTGAGATGCCCGAAAAAAAGAAAAAGTGCACAAAGCAGCTGTGTTCCAATATCATTTCACTGAACTTTCATATTCCCAAAGGAAATCCCTCTAAAACGTATTGTTTTCCTTCCAATCTTTCCTTCCCTAATTAAAATATATTTCGAGAGCGAAGTCCCGTGGGATTACCTCAATATCTATTCCAATAACTACTTCCCAATGGGATCCTTAGCCTCTCTAAAGTTTATTTATCTTCCATAATCCCACATCCTTAATTTGCTAGCCCAAAAAATTCATTAAGCTTTCTGCTTAGAGACTCTTGTATCTTCAAATGAATCCACTACTAAATTACCAAGGATTCGCATTTCCTTTATTTACTTCTGACTTTGGTTCATCTCTGCATCTGCTCTCAGATGGAGTCTCCCACCCCCACCCCCACCACCATGTGGCGCCGCCTGACATGAGGCTTAGCCCCCTCTCCGCTTAAGCCCCTCTGCGGTGGTTACTGGTACGAGAAGGCGCGTGCCCAAAGCCGCTTAGCTCATTGTAAATTCTAACCCAAAAGCTGGAGAGAGCAGTCCGGAGAGAAGGTCCTGCCTGTTGCTGTTTTATGTCCCATGGATATTCCTAGCCGCAAGGATTTATGGCCATTGGCCAGAAATGCTGAATGAAACGTCTGTCTGACATTTAGAGTAATTGCTGAAATTGATAGACAGCTGATGGACCGAGGAAGGGTGGAGAGGTCTTTCCTTCTCACATTCGATTCGAAGGATCCACAGACTGAAACGAAGCGCTGACAGGGACATGTGTGAACCCTTGGACTGCTCGAATGTGTGTTTGTTTGTTTGTTTTCACCTTTTGCCCTCCCCGACCCTTGCCTTTTTATGACTCTGTCCCTCTTTAAATACAACTTCCACACAAACAGAAGGACAAACAAAACACAAACACGTCCAGGGGAGATATAGAGTTGCAGGACATCCACAAACAGGAGGGAGAGCATTAGGAGCGGGCTATGGAGATGGAGCTCCTCACTACACAGTAAACAAAAGCCTAGAGTTGAATGCCCACCTCGGGAACGATGGGACATCACACAGTCATTGACATCTCCACATCACAACAGAGCACTGCCGCTGCCTCTGCCGCTGCTCCTCCATTTGCCTGCCCCAAAAATCAAGGCTCCTATTAATTAAACAACATTTACCTTTACCTTTTGCTACTGCACAAATATTGGAACAAGTTTCAGCCCCTCCACACATATATGCACAAAAAACAAACACGCCGTAAAGTAGGCAGCACAAATATTACCAGAATTTGATGTCACTCGAAATTTTGATTGCACTTTTCCACAGCACACACACACACACGCACACAAATCAAATATCTTTCCGGATTTAATCCATATTAGGTTTCAGTAAACTTTCATTTAAATATTGTCTAATATTTTAGAAATATTTCTGAAATTACTTGAAATATTCTTTAAAATATTCTTGGAATATTTGCAAGAAGAATTCGGTTTTTAGCGAAACTTTTGCCGTCGTTTTGCCGTCAGCATTTTCTTGTGGCAACCGCAATGCCCGAGTGCCCAAATACGTTTACGTTTCTTGGGGTTGCGCCACACGGCCACTGGCGGCGTGCTGTGTCTCTGTCTGTGTGTGTGTGTGGAAAACTCACGAGAGTTCGAAAAAAGAGAGCCATTTCGAACAGCTGGCACAAGAGAGGCGCGCCAAGAGAGAGGAAAACACTCAGGCCAAGCGAAAGAGAGTCGGCCTGTCGGCGTTTTTGTGTGTTGAAAGTAAAAGGTGTGCTGCTGCTGCCACATGCAACATGAGGCAAAGGCAGAGGTGGCAGAGCCAGGAGACACCTGCCCGCCCACCTGTGTGTGTGTTGACTGAAGCGAGTTGTTTCGCATTTTCTGCCTTCGGGCCTCTTGTTTTTAGCCTTCCTCTTGGACCTCTGGACCAGGCCATGCCACGCACTTGTTTAATAGTTAAGCAGCCCCCGGGCATGATTATTTATGAAGGTTGTCGAACACAAACGTCGGGCAGGGCCTGAGGTAAATGTGGGTGGCAGGGAAATGTCTGCAAAGCTTGTGGGCCAAGGAAATGCATGAATGAATTTCAGATTTTAGTTTTCGGTTTAAATGCTTACAAAAAGCTTATTTTAAGGGGAACATTTATTTAAGAATTATAACTAAAAAAAAAAGGATATTTATTTAGGAATTATAAATAAAAACAAGAATAACTATACAAAAAATTAGGACATTTATTTAAGAATTATAAGTAAACAATAAGGAAATTTATTTAGGAATTATGAATAAAAAAGAGAAGACAAAATTTCCTAAAAATTTCACCAAAAATACTGCATTTGGTTATTTTTGGGATCCATTTCTACGGTAAATATTCCTTCAGTTCCTGCTACAACATTTCTGACCTCTAAACCTCTCCTTTTCCTCTACTTTTTTTATTAGCAAAAACTTTCCCAACTCCTTAATTACTCCTTACTTTAGATCCCAAGTTGTGCGAAACTACAGAATGTAGAATGCTTTGGTGTATTTTTTTGCACATCCCTAGCCACAGGAGAAAACTTTTCTTTCCACACAAGAACCAAAAAGAGTCTTATAAATATTTCATAAATTTATTCCCTTCCACGCTTTCGCTTAGCTCTTGTTTGAGGGTTTTCCTGCTTAGTTTTCCGGCTTTCCTCTCTCTCTCACACACACTTTTATTTTTCCATATGATATGTGATATGTGATTCATGCTACTGGGCGTCGTGTCTCAGGAGCAGGGGAATTTCATTGCTCAATATGTCAAAAGTCCACACGCCTCCGCACGCACTCCCCTTAACACTTGCATGTGGGAGGACGAAAGGGTGTTCCACCCCCCCTTTGTCTCTCTCTCTCTCTCTTTGAATGCCAGACTGTCTGCCAAAAGCAACAAATGTCTTCAACCGAAAGAGAGAGAGCTCGAGAGCTTAAGAGAGAATTGCAGTTCGAAAAACTCGAGACAAGACTCGACTCTCTTTTTTCTTCTCGGTTTTAGCCATCATTCAAAAAAAAAAAAAGCTGAAACTTGTTTCGCATTTCGCATTGTTTGGGCGTTCGATTAGACCAGGTTTTTGGGTGCAACGCCATCAAAAATAATTGAGCCAAGGGCGGGCTGGTTCTTTTTCAAGCGAATTTTCCAAAAAGAAAAACTCAAAAGTGTAAAAATTGTTGTACAAGTGTGTTGGGGGTTGGGGGTTGGGGGTTTGGTGAATGAAAAACGAAAACTTGATTTGTTGTTGATTGGCTGCTGGTGCTGGAAAAACTTGTTGAGGAAATATCCAGCAAATTGGCAGGCAGTGGTTTTTCCAAGCACTTTTTTCCACAAACTACATATATTCTATAATCATTAATCTTCGAGTGGGGAATGGAAGAAGCCTCCCCCCCGCCCCAATCAATCATTAAACCATCGAATGGCACTTGCTAAAATCATAATTATTGAATGTGGAGGGAGAGATCGGGAGGGAGATATATCAAAAAGATATATAGGAAAATGGGTAAAAGTTGAATGCACTTTTTGTAAAGAATTTACAGAACAAAGAAAAAGGAAGTATTTGGGGGAAAAGCGAGGTGTGAAACAGTTTATACAAAAATATATCTGGGGGATTCCCTTAATGATGGAAATATACCATTCATACAGAGGGGAATACTTAGAAGAGTAAATCTTTGACAGGATTTTATATCATCTAAAAGCAGAAGAGATCTCTCGTCAATGCTTTGATTCTTTCTACAAAAATAATATAATTTTTGATATATTTTATTTGTTTTTCCGACTGAATGATAGAAGTGCACAGCCAAACTAAGACAGGTTTCTAGATGAATTTCGTTTTTCTTCCTATTTTCTTTTCCTTTTTCTCTCAGTGTGGCCAAAGCATATCCCCCAAAATATACTTGACGCCTCACACGTGAATAATTATGGCGAAAAGTACGAGAATGTGGCCAAAGTTATTGGAAAACGATTAGGCCAACGAATCCCAAACCCACATCAAATCCAAGCCACAGAAACACAGACGCTTTCGGGCATATTCAATCCCCAGATACGAATGTATCTCTATCTGTTCAGCTGTAGCTGTATCTGTATCTGTATGAGTGTATCTGTTTGTCTGAGTTTGTCGTGCTGTTGTGGCATGTGGAAAGGTCAGTTATGGCTTAAAGGCTTACGAATGCTGTGCCACACGCTTCGCTTTGGTTTTGCTTTTGAGTTGCTTTTAATTGTTTAGCTCGGGCCAATGCATGACGGGTATTCGATTCGAAAAAATGGATGGAAAAACGGGGGAAAATTGCAGTATAATCTCTTTGATGGTTTGATGCAAATGCAACGTGGTTTCTGATGTGTTAATCCCTCAGCAACAGCTGTGGTACAGCTGTACGAGATATTCAAAATGATGACTATTATTTATAATTAACAATTCGTAGTTAAGAATTTACCATATTTAGAAAAATCGAAAAATTCGAAAATAAGTTATAGCTGCTTGAGAACGATCAGATCGGTCGATTTGATATTTCATTCATATTAAAGTCATATATGGCATATGCCAATTTAACCGAATACGAGCTCAACAGCGCCATCCAGAGTTCAGTTCATGTACTGCTAGTTCCATCAACGACCGCTACATGGCATAATGTCGCCACTGTGCTAGCTTGACAAAAGCTCGCCGCCATGACACTGGTAAGTTGGCGCGAAGTTCAAATGTGTACCTCATTTTGTTTACTTGATTTTTGTGCTATTTGTTAGCTGATTTGGGCGTGTCCTGGCATTCTGGGATCGAAAAACTATACTTGATTCTTGGTTGAGGACTAAAACTTCACAGCTATACATATGCCGATTTATCTGCTATTATATATATACATGGAAGATTATAAATACTTTATTGGATTTGCATCAGTTATTCTCTTGAAAACAAAAGGCAAGTCGTCTGAAAGCATGATCTATGGCATTTACTGATAAGCCCTGATATATAAGACGGCTTGAATCTTTCCTCTGCATTCAGTCTGATTTAAGTCTTTCCACGGGAATCGTCACTACGTAAAAAGTCATGCAATTATTTTGGATTCTGGTGATATTGTTCCTCCGCGTAGAAGCCGACATTACTCTCTCTACGGATAATGGCTCCGAGAACAGTGCTGTGAGAATTCAGGGGACTGAGAAACTACAATTGAAATAAATAAATTAATTGGGTATTCCGTTTCCAGCACTGTGAGATGATCCGGGACGAGGACGATGAACGTTGTGGCGCCATATGCTACCCGATAGTCAAGCCCCTGCTGCGGTACGCTGCCATATGCCAGGGCAAGGATGCTACGCTCAACGAGCTCAAGGACAAGGTCAGGGAGAAAGATGTTGGCATCGCCAAATTGGAAAGCAGGTGGAGGATCTCAAGATGCAACTTAACCTAAAGGAGATGCTGAAACATATGGAGGATCTCAGAGAACAGTCGGATGCCAGGCAGAAGAGCTGGGATCAACAGCTGAAGGCCAAGGACACTGAACTGCATTTGAAGGAAAACGAAATTTTGAAAATGAAGGACGAGATATCCCAAATGGTAAAGCAGATTCAGGCTAGAGACGCTCAAATGCAATCGAAGGATAAATCAATCAAAGATCTGGAGGACCAAGTGAATTTCCTTGAACAAAAGCTGAACGACATCACGCCAAGCAGCTGTCTCGGATTTCCCAATTCAACTGATATCCATACCATAAGGTTGAAGGGTGAAGACCCATTCGATGTGCCCTGCAATTCCAGTGTTTCCGGATCCGGCTGGACTGTGATCCAGAGAAGAGTCAACGGCAACGAGGACTTCAATCGCACTTGGGCCGATTACAAAAAAGGGTTCGGAAACCTACGGGAGGACTTCTTCCTGGGACTGGAGAAAATCCATCTAATGACCCTCGCCCAGCCCCACGAGCTGTACATCCAACTGGGAAAGGTCAATGGAGAAACCAGCTATGCTCGCTACGACGATTTCAGAATAGGGAGCGAAGAGGAAGGCTATAAGCTGAAATCGCTGGGAGAGTATTCGGGAACAGCCGGAGATTCGCTAACTGAAGAGCACCTGCACACGAAGTTTTCCACATGGGATCGGAATGAGGATAATTGCGCGAAATACCTTGGTGGTTGGTGGTTTTCTGATTGCGGAGACAGGTACACACATACATACATATTATGAAATGGTTTCTAATTTATTATATTAATTTTCTTATTATTTCAGTTTTCTCAATGCAAAATATTATGCAGATGGCAGAAGAAGAGCGAGCGAAAATAGTTTTGGCATCACTTGGAGATGCACGAGACTTACATTTACTCAAATGATGATAAGGCCGAAAGCGCGTATAACATGTACACTTTAATGATATTTAAATGGTTAAATAAATGCTGAAAGACGACTTAAACTGACCAATTTCCATGCACGGATCGGGATTTAAGCCTTAAGATAAGCAACAGCAGACAAATTCAGAACAATTTTCCTAACTTCTGGTGGGAGGATCGGAAATCGGTTCGATACTTTCTTAGACAATAGATAATAATTTTTCATCGGTAGAACTAAAAGGAATTCCCCATTATCCCTGATGTGTACTTAATAAAAACACTACCGAATCGAAAATCCATCTACCCTCGCTTTCAATAAAAAATAAATATGTTTCATCTTGTTCCGAAAAAGAGAGAACGCCCAAATTGAATAAACCCCGAAAAATTTCTAGTTCATTTAATGGGCCAGAAAGGCGCTCCGGACCACTGGCGGCCCAAAAAATATGAGCACGATACAAACAAGGGGCAGGGGCAGGGGCATGGGCATATCGAAATGAGGCAGGCGACAAGGTCCATTCCGGCTGCCATTGAACACTCGAGTGGACGACAGGCCAGGGTCAGAGGGTCATCGGGGAGTGGGGGGGTGGGGGGGCGGTAAAAGCAGGTGGAAAGGTTGGACATTTTTAGACCTCGCTCCAGGCCTTTGGTTCACTGAATTTCGGATTGAATTAATAAAAACAATTTGTATTTGCACGAGAGGGAGAGAGTTGAGTGGCGAAATGTATTTTCAATTTGTGGCAAATGCGGCGGCACCTTTAAGCGGCCTTTAAGTACTGGGGAAAACTGTGTGGGTGGAAAACTGCGTGTGAAAATGGCTGCAAAACACGCCTCGGCCATAAATCAAATGAATTGAAAAATGCTTTATTAAATAAACGGCGAAAAAAGGAGGAGAGGCAGAACGAAAGGAAGCAAGGAAGAAAGGCAGTCAGTCGTGCAACCAGCCGCCATATGTGTCCCGACTGGACGCCGCGCCGTCTCCCTGTCCCAACATCCTGTCTGTGCGGCATGCCACCACCTCCCTACTGTCTGTCTGGTTCCCTTGGGTGTACTTTCCTCGTAGCTCGTAGCTCGTTGCTGCAGTTTTGATTTACTTTCACGGCCAGACACAACTGCAAACTGGCGACTGCCTTCGGCGGGGCAGCCAGCAGTCAGCGACTGCAGTCATGTCGAGGCGTCATAAGCCCGCTCCAGGACCTCCTTTTGGCACTTGTTGGGCTTCACAAATTATGTCCTGCAGGTGTCTGCACCGCAACTGATTAGCTTCCTTTTGGCCCCTGTCCCCTGCCCCTGCCCCTGCCCTGAAATGGCCTGACACTAATGCGACAGGTTGCGGCGTGCATTAAAATTCAATTACAAGACACATTTTTTTCCACCAACTGCAGTACGTGACCAAGGGCTCAAAAGTCATCACAGGGTCAGATCTGCCTCTCGCTCTCTGGGAGTAGGAGGAGTAGAAGGTTCTCCCTGGAGTGGGGCGGGGGTGCACTCTCTTTCTATCCAGAGCAGGGCTTCGATGACAGCCTCGAGGCAGCTGTTCCTATTTATAGAGGGATCAGCATCAGCGAGCGGTCTGCCTTCTGCGGCCCATGGCATTGCATTAATTTCCCAGATCAAAGGGGGGCCCGGCACCGCAACCTAATGAAAATGTGAAAAACTCCCACACTGCCTATCCATTTCCAGACCATAAGCGCTTTTTAATGAAATGCGTTGAGATGTGGACGGTAGGGGGCTATGGTCGATGGGCAATGGGCAATGGGCTCTGGGCAAAGCTCCATTTCTGACAAGTGCCTCATGAAATGGAAATGGAAATGGAATGATATGATATGATGTGTTTTTCATGCAGCGACAGCTGTATTTGAATGGTGGCAAATAAGGCGGAGGCAGATGCTGCTCATTTGTGGACATTTGGACATGTTTAATCACTAAGTAGAGTGCTTAGGGGATATACTAGAATACAAGAATAAATATTAAATAAGAAGAGCCTTTATAGAGGGAGTCTGAAGTTGAAAATATAAATAATGAGATATGAATAGTCTCAGGCCCTTAAATGTAGATGGTTTACCCAACCTCAAGGAGGTTTATTTTCTATATTAATGAAAATCTTTCTAAATAAAATGGTAATTAAACTATAATTATTCAATTTAATTCTTTCTAGACCAAATATTTGTTTAAATATAAATATTATTTGTATATTTAATTTTTATTTATTGCTGTGGTCCTAATATTTTAGGACATATTTTACTGGGATCTCAAATCAAGGCCAAAAAAATGTTTATTTAAAAAATCAGAAAAAAGTTTTAATTTTTGTTTTTTTTTTTAATTGCAAATTCATTTTTATTTCTTATTTCAATTATAAAAATTAAAAAAAAAACTTACTTCCGATTTTTATGAATGAATTTTTATTTCATGATTTATAATGATTTATATATAATTAAAAAATTTAACTTTTACGATCCCTGCTATTTTACTAAATTTACAAATGGAATATTATTCAAATTAATTTGTAATAATTTTTTGATAGGAAACTATTTTTTTTTTTAAAAAGGGCTTTAATTATATAAATATAAAAAATAATTTCTTAATTCTTGAAAAAATTCTTTTAAGAGTTTCGAGAAGCTTTCATTTTTTTAATTGATATTACCCACACTGACATATATTCTAATATGATTTTTTAAGTATTTAGGGCATAAAATTGTAAAGAAAAATCACCAAAAAGAAAAACTCTACTTGAAGCTACTTTCGGACATCATTTTCTCGAGTGGAAACTTTCTTGTTTCCTTGCCCGAACTCCTCTCGCCCTTTGTCACCTTCAATGCCGTTTTCCTTCATATCAAAAACCTATAAACCTCTCTTGTCAGCAGAGGAAATTCCCACCTTTTGTTAAGGGTTCTCAAGTGCTGTAGCTGGTTCGTAGCTGGTATCGTACCTATGGGATATCCACTCGGGCACTCGTACGTATCTGGTGTCTGACTGTGTGAATCAATAGCATTTCCCCCGCCTGCCCCCATTCGACAGGTGACGAGAGGTGGGCAGGGAGGAGAGCATTGTCAATTGTCAAGAGTCGAGAGTTGAGAGTCGAGAGTCAAGAGTCGGGTCTGCTGTTGACAAAATTGTAAATGACATTTGACATGCCACACACAGAGCAAGAGGCCTGGGATTCCCGTACAGCAGCAAGAGGCAAGTGGGGGCGGGGGGTACAGAACCAGGAAACATGGCAGTCAAACATCGAGTGGACTTTATGCAAATTGGCAATTTGATCTCTGGTTTTGGTATCCCTCAAGTGGAGATACTAGAAGATACTTTCCGCTCTCCACAGGGCGAGTCCTGCAGCCGGCAGGAAGTTGTTAAGGTGCCACACAAGGGCCTGGCCTCGCAATTAACTGCTTGACAATCACATGATGCCTGTCTTCCATTCTCTCTCTCTCTCTCTCTCTGACTGACTGACTGACAGCTGTGCCCCTGACACCAAAAGTGTGCTCAAATGGTGCGTGCCACACTCAACACTCAACCACAAAAGAAAGCAGCAACAAAATGTTGAAACAAATGACACAAAAACCCATTCAAAATGCAGCAGAGCAGAGCAGCCCAAAAGTCAAAGTCAAAAGACGGCAAAGGCCCCTCCAATTTGGTTTTTATGGCCACGCCATGGAGGAGCTGCTGGGCTCTGCTGTTTCTTGGAAGCAATCCGAAGCCGCAGCCGCAGCCGAAGCGATACAACGGCAATTACTGGTTGGTTGGATTACTCATTGGTGTCGACTCTGCCGCCACCTCCAGCAAAGGAAAATGCCTCTTACATGAGTCACCGAAGCGTTTGGATGGTAGGAACAGGGTTTCACCTTAGGAAACATACCCTACTTATTAAAAAGAAAGATATTCTGTATAGACTAGAGATATTTACCCCAAAAACAACCCAAAAGTACAGGCAAAAGTCTCATCAGATCCCTTAGACCTTAACTGTAGCACTCACCTTTCTTCAATGGTTGTTGGCAGCTGTGTTCTGGCCCTCATCATGCTGAGAAAGTGCTTGCCATGGGACACTGCACCGCCAGGGGATCCGCCCATCGATCCACTGTTCAGGCCACTGCTGCCCTCCGACAGATAGCCATTGTCGATGTCGTGATAGCGACTGGTGGCCGGAGAGCTGCCAATCCTCAGGGCATCCCCGTCGCTGCAGTAGCCCTGCCCCAAATCCGATTCGCAGAAATCCAGATACGACTGATGCGGATGCGGATGGTGGTGGCCGCCGCGTGCTCCGCGCGTCGGCAGCGTCACATGGGAGTTGTAGCCCCGCAGAAGGGGTCGCATTGGCAGCACTGAGGCTCCTGCGGAGCATCCGCCTGGCTGCTGGGGCTGCTGCTGCTGCTGCTCCTCCTTCGACTCGTAAATGGTGCCCACAATCTTCGAGGGAATCGTGTGGAACTTGTTCGGCGATGCAGTGGGTGTGTTCGGTGCAGAATTGGGCATCGGACGCTGCAGGCCTGCCCCTCGATGCGGTGGCGATGACAGGATATGGGGTCCTGCATTGTACTCCAACTTCCGTGGGGCACCCAGCGCCGTCTTGGGCGGCGGCAGACGACTGCCGCTGCTACTTGCGTAGATTCCCTGCTGGGGAGTGCTGGGTTCGCTGAGGTATCCTGCCATGCCAGGATGTCCTTGTGATATGTGGGTGGGTGGACTGCTGTTCGCATAGTACGGCGGTGGCGCTGGACCCTTAAGGATATGTGGCGTAGTGGCACTGCTCTGTGGCAGTGGCAGTGGCTGTTCCTGCTCGGCCATGGATATGTTCTGTGTTGTCTGCGTGGCCTGATTGGCCGCTGATATGTCGCTGGTTTCCCGCTTCAGGAGCTCTCCTCCTCCCGCTAGGGCCGGCAGCTTGCTGGTGCCCTTGATCGCCGCAATGGGTTTGGGCAGACCCGTGCCACCCGGACTGTGCAACAGCTGCTGCTGCTGCTGGGCTCCGGCACCCTTCAAGGAGCTCTTCGACTCGGACTTGGAGTGCAGCGAGGACTTGGACGATGTCTTCAGTGTATTCTTCTCCACGGTGAGCCCGAGACCGAGGCCTCCTCTGGCCAAGGAGCTCTTGCCCGCCCTGCCCATCGTGGAGCTGCGCGACTCATTCCCGGACTCCTCCTTGTGCAGCGACCGGGCCGGACTCTTCTCCTTCTTGTCCAGCTTGGTCTTTGTTTGCTCCTTCTTCTGCTGGGCCGCCAGCAGCTTCGACTGCTTTGTGTTGTGCTTCTGCTGGGGCTTCTGCGACGACACACTGATGCTGGGGGGCTTCAGCTGCGAGGAGTTGTGGCCATCGTTGAGGCTCAGACTGGAGTCGGAGCGCTCGGAACGGGCCGAACTGAACCCCGACGAGGAGGAGGTGCGCTTCGACTGTTGCTGTTGGATCTGCGACTTGTTGGCTGCCGCCGCCGCATTCACCGCATTCTGCTGCTTCTCCTTGTTGAAGAGCTTCAGCTTGTCCAGCATCGAGTGCTTCTGGGGAGCAGCAGCCGCCGCCGCCGTCGTCGCTGTCGTTGTGTTGGTCGTCGTCTGGGGGCTGCTGGGGGAGGGTATTCCGCTCTGGTGGTTGCTCTTGACACTCGGTGGACGTAGGCTGGGGAAAAGGAGAAGAATTGCGATTAATTAGAGGAATTCTAGAGATAAAAATCGATGCAAATATGTTGATTATGTTATCTAAAGTTATCGATAATTGTCGATGATTATCGTTAAGTAACAAAGAGATATACAAAATTATTTTTTATCGAATAAATATCGAAAAATCAATTAATATTATAAATATCGATAAATATTCCGAAACGATTGCGGAAATGAGAGCTCATTATCTTTCATTATCTATCGATATCATTAACTTTTTATGTATCGATTTTCTGATCGATTTCACATTAATCGATACAAACGTATCAATTTTTATTTATAGATATTTTATTTTTTATTTTTTACTTTAATTTAAATTTTATTTTATTTATAATTTAATTGATTTATTTTAATTTTTATCGAAGATATTAGGATAAAAACCGATAAAAATGTAAATTGAATCCGAAATATATCGGTTTTATAGTCGATATCAGGTAAAAATCGATCTTGTTGGACAAATCCACCAAAAATTTGACTTCTAAAATGAAACATTCTATATTTTTATCCATTAAAACATTTTAGATAATATTTCATATTAAATATCAATACTTTATTCACAGATTGTTCACATTTAACCATCTCCAGGGATATAAAATCCCGGATAGAACTCCTGTTCCTACCCATGAGTCCTTACCTGTTGTTATTGCCACTCTTGAGGCTTTGGATCGTATGATTGCTGGTGGGCGGACTATTTGGACGGCTCGTATTGAAATCACTTCCGCTCTTGCCCAGTCCCGGTATGGCTGAAACGAACAACAACAAGAGAAGGATAAAGAAACATGTTTTAAAGGACTGTTAACCCACACACACTACAGTACTACACCACACCATAGCCCACACGATGGATGGCGCCCACTTATAGTAAATGTCAGGGAAAGGCAGGGAATGCAGTTGGAGGAGACTCCTCTTGGAGTCAAGCGTATAAATCAATGCTAAAGGCCAATGCGGACATTAAACTTAATTAATTGCCGTGCGTGAGGCTGATAACAGATTGGGAGGAAACGGAGACTCTCTCTCCCACTCTCTCGCTGTGCGCCCCCGAGATTTATATCTGCGCCAAGAACCGGCCAAATATCGGTATATAAATCATTCGAAATGCTCTAAAAATATGACTAACAAAGAAAGAAGAAACCCCTTTTGGGAAATGGGTCAGAAAAGGTAAGTCTCTTAAGCGGAAAACTGGTTTTAAGTCGCTTCAAACTGGTGCTCTCTTGCGAGCCTCGACAAAAGCATTAACCAAGGAATTTAATAAACAATTATGGGAATGCAAATTTGAAATCAATTTGGTTTAGAATTTGGTTCTATTCTCGAAGAAATGTAGTCTTAAAAATTGAGTAATTTTTACAGGCTCTCCCAATCTGCATAATTAATTGAAAAATGCAGTTACCTTAACCACAAATCGCAGGAGATTTCTCTACAGAATTCTAACCCCAAAAGTATCCCCCAGAGAGCTTTGATTACTGGGGGGAAACGGTGAGTAAAACGCCCTCCGAATGACACAAATCTCGGTCAGAACTCCACATGGAAAGGGCTGAGCTTTGTAGCCCAAAAAATTAGAGAGTTGGAGAACAGCGAGAGAAAGAGAGAGAGAGCAGTCCCTGGTTCCTGGGGTTCCTGGGGTCCTGGGGGTTGTTTGCTCTGACTCTGCGGACCTGAAATTTGTTTATTCCCAGTAAACAACAGGAGACGAGACTCCCCTGCAGGACTCTCGCTCTGAAGGGTGGTTAAGGGCTTAAAAGATTTTTTAATAAATTTCCCATACTCCCATACACCCATAAACCCATGAGGAGGGGGGCATGGGATGGAAGATACTTACATGGCGTATGATTTGGTGTCGGGGGCAGTGGACGCACTTTATCCGGCGGACAGCGACGTTGCACCATAACGGTGGCCGGCAGTGGTATGGCAGTACCGCCATTGACCTTATAGGCGGGCGCTATTTGTCTGCAAAAAAAAACCAGATACAATATCTTATTAGCAAAACTGCATAAGGAACTCCAACAACAACGAAAACAATGTGGCATTTAATTTTTACAGATTTATAAATATATTTCTTTATGAGATTTTATGACAGAGCTGGTGGGCGTCCTGTCAACATTAACAGCTTGTCTGAGGGCCTCATTTGCATGGCTCTTGGCCGTAACCGTACAAGTATCTGCAAGATACTTTTTTTAAAAATAATTTTACGCTTATAAATTAATGAACTTCGCGCTGGAGCAGGCAGCCAGCGGCAAGCCCCTTTGTGAGCCGTAAAAAAACTTTACTGCAATAAATATTTTTATGATGCGAATGCTGAAGTGTGTGCCCATAAATTTGCATATCATTGCGCTACAAGATAAAGATACTTTTGTCTGTCTGTCTGTCCAGCCATAAACCGCGCACTGGCGGCGGCAGTATGTAATTCCATGGGCCAATTGTTGATTCGTTGATTGACTGCGGAGCGGCGTAATTGTCCTACAATCAAATGGTAATTCCATCTTTATGTTGGGGACAAAAACTTGACTTTGGATTGGACTTTAAATGCAAATTATACGAGTATTTTCATTTACATATTTAATTCGATTTCAGTTGAGAAAGAAAAGCTACTAACACAGGCATCTCCGGGGGAAAAATCTTCATTAAACAATTACCAAATTGAAAAACAGGAAAACTTGCAAAACTTTCTGCAACTAATTTCCTTTTAGATTACTGAATCTCACTTATTCTACAGATAATTATCCCAACGACTGGCATCTTATTCATTTTTCTTTAACTAAATAATTTTCTTTAGCTTTTCCTTTCAGTTTTCTCGCGCAATTAGTCATAAGGCTGATTAAAAAGGCAAATTAAGAGCGAAATAAAAAAGAGAAATAACTTTTAATAAGTCGCGCCCGAACATAAACTTCCAGACGGCGGGACGGGACAGGGCGGGGGCCAAGTGCCAGACAAAGCCCTGAGATACAAACGTATCTTATGGTTGCCGCTGCCACTGCTGTTGGCCATTAATAAGTCCGTCAAGAGCAGCCGAGGCTGTAGAGCGGGTAACAATTGCATTAAATGAATACCAAAAAAAAAACAGAGAGAATAAAAAAAAGGAAAACAAAGCTGACAGACAAAATGAAGTTTTCAAAGAAGCGTCCTGTACTCCTTTGCTCCTTTCTGGAGGAAATTAAATACGCATGCCAGACTCCATCCTTTACCTTACCTTGGGGCTGGCCTTCCTTCAAGAGACTTTTCTCCCCTTCCTCCCGCCAGAGCACACACAAACAACATCACGAAACTTGGTAAAAATTTCAAAATTACTTTCATATTATTTTATTTGCATTTTATTGTTCGCCCAAGACGTCTGCCGAGTTTACTTCGTTGGCAGGATAGATCCGTCTGTCTGTCTGTCTGTCTGCGAAAGTCAAAAGATACACAGATATTGAGAGGTGGCTCAGACGTATCTGAGATTTGAAGAGGTGGCACATGTGCGCGAGGGGCAAGTGAGGAGTTCAAGAGGCCTTACGGGCAAGAGACAGGAGATACATTTGTATCTCCAGATGATCAGAGGACTCTTTTTTCAAGCCATTTCTTAGGGAATTGGGAACCAATAAAAAGCCATAAACATATAAAAAACATATAGAAAATATTATAATAATACAAGAAATATTCTTTTGAAAAATACTAGAACATTTCTTAGAAATACTAACAAAAGGCAGGAGAAATATATTCAACAATATTAGAAATAATACCAGAAACATACTATAAAAATACCTGAAAAAATGAAAAATACCATGAATTTACTCAAAATTATACCTAAAGATACTGGAAAAAATACTGGAAATATACTGCAAAAATACCAATAGAATGAAAATAGCTCCAGCCATTACCCATTGCAAAAATCAAACCAAAAGCTTAGATAGATTTGTATCTTTTGATGGCCATTCATTGTATCTTTCTTTTCTCCTCATTGTATCTTTTGTTGGCCACAGAGCTTCATTAATTGTATCTTTTACTAGCATTTCCTTCCTGCATTACCTACTTCTCTGGCAACCCACGCTTTTTGCCATGGCATCCTCTTTGTAACTACTGTTCAGAAATGCATTTTGCATCATTATATTGTATCTTTCCTCTAGCAGATCTCCTCCCATGTATCTTCTGTTGTATCTATCTGCCTGCTTGCATCTTTCAGGTGTCACATGTCAAAAGAGATGTACGCTGGGGCGCCTCCACAATCTCTTTATTTAGTTTCCACGCAAATTGAATTTACGTCTTTAGTACGCATTTTTGATTTGTGTAGCTCTGGAGGAGCACGGCATTCAGCATACAGAACACACAGCATTCACAGAATCAGATGTTGCACAGAAAACCAGAAGCAGAGGCAGCATCAGCATCAGCCGCAACAGCTGCCAAATGTCTTTGACCTTTTTGCTGGCTGCAGACGACCGACTCCTCATTCAGAGAGGACGAACGGACGCGTACGTGTGGTGTGGTGTGGTGTGTATGAGGCTCATAATACTCGTACTGGTACTCGTAGTCGTCGACTCGTGTAGCTGCATTTGTGGATTCTGGCATTGCCTTTTGGTGGCATTCACCTGTGTGCTGGGGTCTGGTTCCTGCCTTGCCTTGCCTTGCCCCACGGCCCACGCAATTTTGTCGCTAAACATTTCCGGGGCGGGGAAACTGTGTGCCAATGGCTTTTGTATAAATATATATGAAAAACAGTGGGCAAATAAAGGTACTACCTGCCCTTCCCCCTTGCCGACTGTCCATTAGTTTTGCTCTACACTGAGGGAAGAGAAGAGAGCCATTTCGGATACCTTTTCCCTCAGTGCATTTACGAGCCATACAATGTGTCACTTGAGTTGCATTTGTCATGGCAACAGCTTCTAAGAGCCCAGAGAGACTCGACTCGAGCCGTTCGTGGCATTCCAAGGAGGCAGAAAGGAACAACAGACCTGGCCATGGAGATGGAGACCTGGCCTCCACTCATCCGACGACTCTCTGACCATTTTTGGTCATTTGCCAGAGGTTTGCCTTTTATGCAGCGGCATCTTTTGCTTTTATTACAACGTCTGTCTGCCTGCCTGCCCCTTTTATGGTTAGAAGTTTGCAATCTTCCGACGGAGCCCTTTGGGGACAGAGAGATAGAGAGAGAAACTTTCCCTCAGTTATCTAGAGATATCTGGCCCCTACAGTCTATAGATACCTACTCTTTGGCTACCCATTAAACAATCATTTTCACTTGAATCTTAACCCAGAAAAACCTTTTAGGGAAAACCGCTTTTGGCACTAAAATTTTCATAAATTGCCACACCAATTTGGTTGGCTTCCGAAGCACCGCTATCCCAAAAAAAAACCGCAACCAGCCTTCGGATAAAGGCAGCAGAAAAGCAGCTTTGTGCCCCGTTAGCCGCAGCAACAATCTGACTGTCTTGGTGAGTGTTCAGAATTTATGAGAATTTCGTGTCCAAGACACAACTTGTGGCACCACGTCTTATAGGAGCGTTTCATATATGTAGTTTCCCTTTTTTTTTTAAGTTTGTTCTTTTTTTAAGAGAATTTTATTTTTAATTTGAAAATTCAGTATATCACCGATTTATAAGACTAGTCAACTAGTCAATGACATTACCGCTGTGGCCAAAAATGACTTTTTCTGATAGATTTGGTAATTTAACAAATTTTAAGCAATTATGGATTTTTCGAAAGTTTAATTTTATTTTAAGAATTTTTAAAAAATCTGGTATTTTTTTCAGAGGTAGTGCCTTTTTGTTCTTATAATTTAAGCATCTTACATCTGCCTGCACTGAACTTTGCAGTTCTGAAAAGCTGATAAATGCCGCTATAAATCGTTCCTAGACACTTTTCAGCTGCAGCTTTCTTTCAAATTAAAATTTGACAATTTTTTGCGGTATTTTATCGGAAATTTCTATATTGAAAACTCAGGAAAAGTCGAAAAAGCGTCGTTTAGGGTATCGTTTGTAAGAATAAACGAATTGAGGCATTTAAAAACAAAGTAAAAGGTGTTAAATGTACTCAAAATGTTGCCACTCTGATATGGGGAATTTGTGTTGCCTTGACTTGTAATCGAAGAATTTCTGTAAAAATAGCCAATAATTGAAAGTCGGAAGAAATATACGATATACGAGCATTGCCCAATCATTCATCAGAACACGTGTCCTGTCATTGTACACATTCCAAACGATGCAACTTTATGCCAAAGAATGTGGTATTTTAATAGAAAACAGTCGAATGTTGATAAGACAGAACAGTAGGTGGGTATATAAGGAAAGTGAGCTCGAAGCTAAGTTTAAGTAAGTTTTGAACCAAAAGTCAAAATGGTCATCTTCTTGTGTCTTTTGGTGGCGCAACTATTTATTGCTGGAGAGTCAAACAAGCTGCAGCGTATCGTCAATGGCCAGCTGGCCGAAGAAGGACAATTTCCATACCTTGTTGCAGTCAATATTATATCCTTAAAGCCTCTTTTGGTGTCCAGTTGGTGCGGTGGCAGCATTATAGCCAATGAATGGATACTTACGGCTGCTCATTGCACAGTGGGATGGATAAAGGAGGTAAACATCTTCTATGGCTCTACCCAGCTTGGAAATGGAGAATATCAATCGGAGAGGGAAATTTTTCGACACCCGAAGTACAGCGTAATATTTAATAGATATTTCCATTACGATGTTGCCCTGATTCGCACTCCATGGATTAAGTTCAATGATCGAATTCACAGCATTCCCCTGCCATCACCCAGGGACGGCAGATCGATTAGACCGGGTCAGTCAGTCGTTGCCGCCGGATGGGGTGCAGATTATTTAGGTGGGCAGCCAGTCGATCAATTGAATTGGGTCGATCTGAAGATCGCCGATGAATCCGAATGTAAACGAGAATACGGATTTGGCTTGAAAGGCATATTGTGTGTTCGCACCGACGAGAAAAAGTCCGTCTGCAGCGGAGACTCTGGTGGACCGCTGGTGCTCAAAGATGAGAACAAATTGGTCGGTATTGCCTCATTTGTATCAGGATCAGGATGTGCTTCCGGTGCACCCGACGTATTTACGGATGTTATCACATATCTGGACTGGATTGAGTCTGTCTCTGGTGTAAAACCCAACTAAACCAAATCCTTTTGCAGTTCGTGTCTTTTCCAGACTCGATTCTATCACTGAATAAATATTATATGCATTCCATTCCCGATTTGCTTATGGTCTACACAAAGACCTCCTCTTTGGAGGGGCAAAGAAACCAGAGAGCAGGCAGGACGGCGAAGAAAGCTGTTTTGAGGGGTTCTTTTGTGAGTAGGCGTTGAATGGTTGGTAATAAGCATAATTACGGGTATATGCCCCATTGACATGATGCCCAAAAGGAGTGGAGAATCGAATTAAAGAGCTATTCAGAGACTGTCTATTTTGGCAGAGGAAGAGTCCATGTCTGTCCATGACTAAATGGCAAATCCAAAAGATATAAATGGCAGAGGCTTGAGCGGATACCCAGACCAACCGAGGGGCGCTGCTGCATGACGTTCATGTTTATGTTTCGAATGAAATTGACAACAAAATGATGCCATTTCTTATAGAGCATCTATCCATAAATAAAAGAGAGAAAAGTGGAAAACTTGAGAAAGTTTCCTTTCCAACTCTTTGGCTTTTCTGCTCGTTTTAGCAGCCTTTTAAAAGCCTTTCCATGTTGAACTTTAAAACAAATTAAGAACCAAACCTGCGCTCTGCTCTTGGATTAGTTTCCCCGCTTCGGGAATTATCTAGAGCTGTGGGGAAAGCAGCTCTGGGGAGGTGGAAACCCCCCCCCTGCATCTAAGACATATCATCATCGTAAACTCGAGAGCTTTGTTCATTACTAAAAGCCATGTCACAATGTCTTTTGACATTAGAAATGTGTTTGTGTGAAATGCGATATGCAACGTGGGGAAACGCGAACGTGTTCATTCTTGAGAGAGTCGTGTAGCCCCTCCTGTTCTCTAGAGAAAGAGAGGGGGGGGGGAGAGAGTGATGCACTATGGATAGCCCCATATCCATGGCGGGTATTGTGTGTTTTTCTTGTCTTCATTTTCAAGTGCAGACATAAAGTCACGATTTTCAGTTATTAGACGCCAGCGAAAAGTTCTTCGAAGAAGAGACAGACGCATTTTCTCAGCTTTCAGTTGGAGTTGCAGCTGCAGCTGCAGCATCTGCTGCTGTGCTTCTGCCACAAGAAACAATTAATAGCGTCTAGCTAGAGCCCTTCAACCTTCCTCCTCTGGGGCGGGCAGGAGGAACCCTCTCCAGCCTCTGGATCGCCCCATTCCACCTGGCAATAAACACACGTGCGTCGGAGGGGACTGGACTCAAAGATGTTGTTGCTTGCTAATGGCTGCTACTGCTTTTGCCACCTTTTGTTGACTTCTGTGGCGGGACGATGCGGTTGACATCTTTAAATATGCAGCAGCGGCAGCAGCAGCAGGTTGTGCCACAGTCCATGTTGCAAACAAGCCGCAAACAGCAGTTGCAGGGAGAGTGGCCCCAAACAAACAACACAAACAAACAAACAAGCAAGAAGCTACATCATCAAGAGGTGGGCAAAAGCTAAAGGGACTCTGAAGGCCCAGCGGCAGAAGAGCCGAGGCTCTCTTGCCACACTTGCCACAAAACTCAAGTAGCAACTTCCACTTCCACTCTTTCTCGGTGTGCAGCTTTTCGCATATAGCCCACATCTAAGTAGATGGCGTAGAGTATTACTAGGGGTTGGGGTAGAAATTACACTTTTTTAAGGGGCGGTTTGTGACACACTCACTTTATGCGAGTGGAAGAGACTTCTTTCTATCCCTGAATCAATGGAATACCTCATGAAATGTTCTACTCGTATGTGGGCCTAACTTTAAAAATTAAATACCTTCTGGAAAGGGGCAGCAAATTTCTATAGCGAAAGACGAAAGAAGGTGGAAGGAAAAAATGTACTTTTAGGGTTAGAATTGTGTTAAAGAAAATTATTTCCAAAGCAGAACTTCTTTTCAAGGATTATCCATAGTGGGAAGTCCAAAAGGATTTAAAAATTAAAAATAAAATATAAATTAAATAAAGAATATAATTAGAATATATTTTCAAGCAGCCTTTAAAATGATTATTTATAGATAAAATAAATATTAAAAAAATATATATATATGAAGAAACCTTTTGGAAATATTTTTTATTTTATAATTTATTTAAGGAATAAGAACCTATCATAAATGACTTATTTTTAATATAAGAGTCTCATTTCAAGCCAAATTTGGTCTTTAATTCATTTCCTTGTTTTATATTTAGTCAAAGTCCATAAATTACTAAAGACATTAAAAAGAGGGGATAAGTCTTCGAGTTCTTTAAAGACCCATTAAATATGGAACATAATTTGCAGCTTCTTCTGTCTGTCGTTTACGATTTTCTATCTTTTGGGTTATTTTTAGAAAATTCTGCCACATAAATGGATATATTTTCAGTTCTACTTTTAGTCAAAGATCATTCACAGATTTGTTGGCATTAAATCTTGGAATTTGGAAGCGGTTCAAGTTCTGTTTTTCCTTAGTATAAATTCTGTTTCAATGAATATCTCATTTTAACCGCAGTTCTTCCTAGATTCAGTCTCTAAATTCACTTCCCTTTCATCTATAGACCTCTTTCGACTCGTTCCCTATATCCCAGATATAGTATCTGCCTCTATAATCATTTTTCACACCCAAAAACCAAATTCCAAATGCAGCTGACAACATTTTGTGTTGTTTATTTGGGTTTTTCGATGCGTATGTGTGTGTGTGTTCCAGGGGGTTGTTCGTACAGAGTTTTCCAAGGGTGGTCCTGTGCCTGTTCCTTCCGATAAGTAGCACCAGACGGGATGCCCAAACATTTGGTTTTGAATTCCTCTCCTTTTCAATTATGCAACTTTTCGGCAAATGTTTTATTTATTGACTCTGAACGAAGGGAGAACCAGAGTTGGAGAGAGCGAAAGAGAGAGCGGGTAAGTGTCACACCATTTCCATCATAAATGAAAGGTTTTTCGATATGGTGGTTGGTTTTCTAGAGTCATTTTCCAGAGGGTGTTGCCATCAAAAATGCACTTTGATATATATATTTTTGAATGATGAATATTTCCAACGATCGCTGATGATTATGTAATGTGAGGGAAAAAGATAGGGCAACAAACTCGAGGGCTCCGGGAATATATATGTATATATTATATGTAGATGCCATTCGTCTGGCTAGCAGCCAAGATTTTCATTGAAGTTCTGGTTGCATGTGGCATCGTCTTTTGGTGTTTCTTTCGGCACCTCCAGACATGGAATAACATTAAACCCAAAGACAAACCACAAACAGAGATATAGAGCAAACATTAATTATGAATCGTTGTTCCTTCACTCTGAGAACTAGAAAAAAAGCTGGGAAAATTTGCACTTGCCGGCAACCACAAAATGTCATTTCCATTAGCCTCGCAGACGTCCCGGAACAACACTACATTTCTGGAGTGGGAAAGCTCTGAATCTATTCTATAAATATCTGGGAAAATATCGTAAATTTTGTGGAAGTTTGTTTTCAGTTTTTAGGGGGCTCATGGTAGGAGTATTCTCCTGATTTATTGTGATGACATTTGGCTTAATTCAAATGCTTTTCGTACGCATAATGATACTCATTAGTATGGCCCCAGAGCAAAAGAGACGAGTCTCTGACATTTTCCCTGGAAAATCTATCGAATGATTTAAAAATACCAAAATACGTTTTACCTTCTGACATCCGGAGAGTTGGGTAGACTTCGACATTTGCGTGAACTCTTGCCCCCGCCATGCGATCCCGACGATGAGGACGATGTATTGCCCATTTGTATTTATTGTTAAGTTATAAGGTTTAAAAACTAAGTTGATTTTGGCATTTAGATGCTGCTTTGGCACTGATTTAGCTGTGGTTTTCACTATCTTCCTTCTTACATTATTTTTTTTTTAGGTTTATTTTCGTTTGGCGATTTTAATTTTAAGATTTTTGTGGTATTTTTCTGGATTAAGTAATGTTTTTTGCATGTAAGTCTTTTACAAAAATATTTTTGGATCGTTTTTAAACTTTTTATAGAAGAAAAAATAGTTTATGAGATGATAAAATATTATTGGAACATCTAAAAGTTACATTTAAATATTTTTCCTCCTTTGAAACATTAAAATACTAAAGAATCTGAATATTTTTGGTAGTTTTAAATTTTTTTGGTGGAGTAAATAATATAGAAAAAATGTTTAAAGGAATTTGAATTACGTTTGGATGGTAATGTTGCATAATTAATGGCTTTTTAGGACCGTATAATCCATTGTTGAGATACTTTAACAGTTAGACAACTGAAATTAAGTAAAATAAAATGTTTAACTTAGAAAAAGATAAACTTCTATTAGTATTCAACATTCCTATCGAACTATTAGGTTTCTATAAAGTTCTACGGCTTCAGCAACGTTTTTTCAACAATATCCTTTATAAAACATTCCCCAACACCAAATAATTGCCTGCCTCCAAGCTAATAATACCCCAAATTCATTTAGGGACACACTTTTGAGCCATTCTTCATTCCATTCACTCTCCATTATTCCACTTTAATCACATAAACATTCCATTTTCACACTAATTATGACTAAGTCTACCCTAAGTCTACTATTTACTTTGTGTAATTAGTTTGCAATTAAGTTTTTGGGGGAGAAAAATGCCCAAACCAAACCCAAAAGGCAGAAATGGACTCAAATCAAACAAAATGTCTGGTCGCTACGCCCTCGACTCGGAAAAAAAATGTGGAGTAATTCATTTTGGGATGTGATGTCCAAAAACGGCAGAGAAATTTTTGCACAGCACTTTGATCTTAACCCAAAAGTACAACTGGGGTTGAAACGAGAACTTAATGCAATTAAGTGAACATATTTGCAACTTCCGTGCAAACCAGGCAAACGGAAGACCAGACGTTCCGGCATTTGTTTTTGATGTATGACTGCTGCTGCCGATGCGGCTAATCGAGGGATAGAATCCTCTACCCCCTGCCAAAAAAAGCCATCTAAGGGGTGTACACCAGCTTGAAATTTGCTCTTTTTTTTTTGGAAACAAAGCTTGACATGAAAATCAATAACTTCAATTACAAGAATGGAAAAAAAGCCTACAGAAAATACATTCCTTGAACAAAAGAAATATTGCGTGTAAATAATACGCACGTGTGCGTGACACGTGATTGTGCTGCGTCTGAAAAGGGGATATTCCTTGCTTTTATTTTTTGGGAAATTTTCAAGTGCCTGCTAAATGCTCGAAAAGTGGTCATATTTTCTCCATAAGTAACGTTAAGGGTGCGAAATTCAAGCTTAATCAATTTGTCGTAAAATGTAATGGGAACACAGATCTGGGGCTGGGATTCGATACGATAAATGTAACGGGGGATTCGACACGTGCTCAGGGGATTGTCAGTTCGTTTCTTTCACGTTTTTGACTTGTGGGTAAACTTATTTGATTTATTGAAAGTTTGCCACAGTTGCATAATCAAACTGTCACAGCAACAATTACGACAATCCAAGGCTCCTCAGACCACAGACTCTGACTCTCTCGCTCTGCCTCAGAGACAGATCCCAGTTCCAGACAGACTCTGCCCCATAGGCAAAGACCACTCAGCTGTCGTTGTCGCTGTCGCCACTCGTCTGTCGACTGCATAATTTTCATAAATTGTTGCAAATTGTTGTTGCTTGTTTGTTGTTCGTCACTCAAGTTTCGACTTGGCTGTTTGGGGGCATAAAGTGCTTGACAGGCATAGCCGTAGCCTGGAACCAAACGGAGAGAATGTGGAACAGGAAGCGAAACGGGTATCAATAGAAATCTATGCCCTGGCTCTGGCTCTGGCTCTCTCGGGATATCTGGCATAAATTTGTTCAATGAACACTTAAGAACAGTTAGGCTTTTGACCCAAGATGACGTGGGCAATATAGACGTAAATCCACTCGTATGTGGTGTGATCATTATTACATCAATCATTAGGCACTCTCACTCACACTTATTAATGACTTATTATGGTTTAGCTTTGTATGGTTAAAAGCTGGACATCAATTTACACGCAAAACAAAAACAGAATGAATGATCGCCATGAGATAAGCTTGAGAGAGCGAGAGAGAGTAAAAACGAGAGAGTGCTTCGTGCTTTTGAGCTTCCTAAATATGAGTATGTTTACGGTAAAAGTCAACTGCTGCTGCGCGGCTGCATTGCAGAGCCAGAGAGAGAGAGCTGGAGAGAGCATGTCTCACCATCACTTGTCAATGAAGATGCTCTCTGCTCTTGAAATAAAGTGCAGACCGATTAAGATAAGAAAGAGAGGGTGAGAGGTAAGCAAAAACCGCAAGCAGGCTTCGGCTATGGACACCTTTGTATGCCCTAGTGTAGGGTATATTTTCATATGTAATACAACTACTACGCCAACCGATAGATTAAGCACTCAAACAAACGGTAATCATCTCAAATTCCCTAGTTATTATAAATGCTCTTCAGAAGCACAGCAAAAACCACTTGATGGCCTGAACAACCCTCGGAAGCCACCAACTCTGGGCACAAACTCTTTATTACATTGCCCATCAAATAATTTCCACTTCTGTGACCAATCATCCCCACCCTTCCCCCTGCCCACTCCACATCCTATAACTAATCGTTCGATTCGAGGAATATCACGTACACAGGCTGGCGAACAGCAACTTTTTTTTGACACACTTAAAATGCCGACGGGCCGGCAGTTGAGGAAACTTTTGAGTGGAAGGACAAGCTGATATTCTTATCAGAGCATTGCACTTTTTGCACACAGCATAAAAAGTGGCCAGAATGGCTGTGGGGGTAGAGAAGGAGAAGTTTACTCAGGTCTTATCTATGCCGCCACATACACAAGGAGGAGGTGGAGGAGAAGGCCCAAGGAGGCGCTCGATGGAATTATTAAAATCGGTTTTTGAAAATGCATTTTCCATAGCCAAAGGGGCAGAGGCAGAGCGATAGAACTGGAAATTGACGTTTAGTCACGTACAAACTTGCCTCCAAGTTGGCCAAGGGAAAATTATTTTAATATGCAGCAAAGAAGTGGCAAAAAGTTCAAGATACACACACACACTCCAGTATCTGATAATGCACTGAGAGAAACGAAAGATTTTACCCCATAGCCCACTGATTCTAACAAGAGTCTTCCCCTCAGTGTACAATCTGCTAACCATATAATAATAGCCATAGGAAGTGTTCTCGTCACGAAACAGAAGTTCCTAATCGCCCAAGAGGGGGATAAATAACAAAAGGGGGTGTGTCTGGTGGAGGGGTGGGTGATACTCTTCAGATTGTCAGAATGCAATTTTTGAAAGGAAGTTCACACAGAAAATTAATGGTATATGGGGTCCACCAATACACTCCCCAACAAATTCTTTCCGCTTTGTTCCTGATCCCTGACCAGAACCTTGTAACTCATTTGGTTTTCGTTGGCTTTTGTCTTCGGGTTGGGCTGCCCGACGTCTCCGTCTCGGTCTCGGTCCCGGTCCATAAATCTAACAATGCAAACGTTCAATCACTCGCTGGAACTATGGAAGCCCCTTTCCTATAACCAAAACTCCAGAGTGTGGCGCTTCAAAGCGCACATGCAATGCATATCAAAACCCCAACTTCGTCTTTGGTTTTAACAAATAAATTCTGATGAGATTTATGGCAAAAGAAAAAAACAGACACGAGTCCTCGCCTCAATCACCATCTTGAAAACGACATAAAAAAAGTACTTCCATCTAAATATAAACAAAAGGCTGAGTCGAGGCATATATCTAGAATCTAGACAAAGGAGGTCTGAGAGAGAGGAAAAGAGGGAAGAGAGAGAAACAAATTCAAAACGTGCAAATGCACGTGCTGCTCCAAATTTTTTGTTATAAATCCCCCCACTTAGAAGAAGGGGAACCATAAGCAGGAGGAGTGGAGAGATTGCTGTAAAGCGGGAACACATGAGGGGCGGGGGGGATTGCCTTTCGCGCTCCAGCGAACAGTGGGGACCCAAACGAAAATAGACAAGTTTATGGAGCAGAAATCAAGTTGAAAAAGAGTCTTTTAGCTTCCGCTTAAATATACAAAGTGGAAAAACGAATGAAAAACAAAAGGAAAATACGACAAATATAAGGGGGATAATAGGGTGTGTGGACTAGCAGATACCCTCTGGAATGAATATGTTTCTTGGACACACACACAGTTTTATAGTAATTTAGGGTATTTTTAATGAATAAAACTTCTTGGATTGGGTATTCATACTTTTTTCTAAGTGAAAATGTATAAAGCTAAGGCAAAATATCACTTTTCTTATGGTAAGCACTTACGGCACTTGGGTAACTCACTCGTTAAGAAAAAAGCCAACAAAATTCTGATCTGCGTTCAGCCCATTGAGGCTCCAAAGGTGCAAAAACTAGACTTCGTTGTCGGACAAAAACTGATCTTCAATCGAGATAAAGTTCTACACAAGCGAGAGATTGAGAGACACAATATTTACGCTCTCTGGTATATTAAGAAAAAGGTGCGAAATGGCAAGAGATCGCTCTTTTGCGCTGCGCAATTTGTTTCGGCTGCAGCCTGCAGCACAGAAGGAGAGAGCCAGAGAGGGAGCTCGGGAGAGCGCCTCACCTTCATATGCCAAACACTGGTCAAAGCTCGCTCTCTTGGAATAAAGTGCAGAAAAGCAACGGTAAGTAGTAGAGGGCAAACGCAGGCTTCGGCCATGGACACAATTGCATGCCCTAGTGTAGGGTATACGTATAATATTTAGAAGGATATTCTTTCGAACAACCCACACTTCTCCTGGAAACAATACACCCTTTCCTGCCCAACGACTAAAGGGTACCTCGCCTAAAGGAAAACCCAGAGACAAAAGTATTTTTCTTCTCTTTATATGTATGTCAGAGCGAATCAACAATTTGTCACGCCGCTTTGCATTGAATGAAGGAAGGTGGAGCAGCAGCACGAGCAGCAGTGGGGTGAGGAGGAGGAGATGGTGGCAGCTAAGGAGGGCAAATGCCTAGGTAGGTTGCCCCGATTTATATTGTTTTTTTCTCGCTGTTTTTCGTTTTTGGGTAACTCGAAGTGACATTTGTTTTTCCCGAGCATTTAACCCCTTTTTCCGAGCCCGTTGCCAGTCAACCAATTAATTGCTGGAAAGGCAAAAGAGCCGCCCCGCCGCCAACCCGAAAGATCAATGGGATATAGGTGCGGCCTACATCTTGCATATAAATCAGAGAAATATACATATGTACAATGGTACCCCCCACATACATATTTCATAATCGTTCGGAGTGTCTTTTTGAAGTTTTCAATTGACATCCGTCTGGTTGGGGGTATCTTGATCGCTAACCAATTGACAAGGCGACAAGAAACGCATCAAGATAATCAATATTTTCAATATAAATATTTCTTAATAAAAAAAAGACGAGGAAACCATCTATCTGCCTGGGTGGTCTCTGCAGGCAACGTTGCCCAACTTCATGTCTATATACAGAGTTTTTGCAAAAATGCGAAAAAAATTGTTGTCAAGCAATTTGCATAAAATTAGAATGGAAAAAAAGACATTGCAAATGATGGATTGTATACAAATACAAATACTCGTACTCGTAATTTTAATGTAAATTCAGTTAGGGTATGCGACTCTTTGGTAGTAAACTTTTTATGCATTTTTTTGCAAGCCATAAATCATAAATAATTGCATTGCATGTTGTTGTTGCTTTTATGATTTTACAGAATTCGAAAGTTTTTGAAAGGGATCTATAAAACTCAGTTTACTCGGAATTTCATTTCAGAAAATGCGTAATTTTCATTTGTTAGTTTTTATTGAGACAAAATTTGTGAAATTTAATTTGTGAAAAATCAGAGCATGGCGAGGACGACGGGCCCTTTGCAGTGGTGGATAACATCCCAGATCCTGTGGATGTTTGCGCTGGTGGCACTCGGCAGACAGCAACGTCTGTCCCTGACCATTGGTGGCAACAAGCACCGTACCCACCAATCTTTTGGCCGGAACTGTCTGTTGCAGCATTGGCTGGGGGGCGCCGATTACTTGGTTATATTATCGACCAAAGGAAAAGTGAGTTTATGGGATTTTTTAATTTTCCAAACTACTATATTTCGTTTTGCATTCCACCAGATCGCCATGGCCAGTGCGATTTGCTGCGACCATATTCAGGCCAGATTGCGAGGTCATATTTATTGAATATAAAATCAGATCCTCATCTCTATCGTATGCCAGCTGTTTGAAGTCATTTAGCCCAAATAATTTCTGTTTGAGATTTTCGCAGTAGCGTAGAGTAGTTCGTACTATTGTCCTACTGTACGTTCCAACGAAAATCACAAACAGAAATTATTTGGGCCAAATGCCTTTACTGAAGATGGCCAAAGGATGAAAATATGCCAGCAGCTGCCACGAGCAGCAAGAGGGACACTACTCCTCTTCCTCCACCAACTTCAGCTGAGGAAACTGCCATAAGAGGAAAGGAAAACTCCAAAACTGCATCGAAGAAGGCCGCTGCCCAGCGAGGAGTACCCAAACAGAAGTACAACTAAATAATAGTTCTGCATATAACAAAATATTAATAATATACATAAAAAATTTACTATTCCCAATTTGTTTTTGATCGCATTAAGCGGCTCTTACGCTTATCGTACTAAGTAGATACATAGATACAAAAATAAATAAATAAATAAAAATACAATCACGAAGACTACTATTAAAATCATAAGAACATTTCTTATGGATTAAAGCCAGAAAATCATTTCATTTTGAACTTTTTTACATTATTTATTTGCTTTTAAAATTCAATTTAAATTTTATAAAGCATTATTATTAAATTTTTATTTTTTATTTATTATTCTATCATTTATATATATTTATTTATATATATTATTAATTTGATTAATTTAATTCAACTTTTATTAATTATTATTTAATTTTCACTATTTATTTTATTATTTTTATTAATTTAATTTAAACCTTCTTTTCTTTTCATTTTCTTTTTTTTTTTTTTAGTAAGATTAACGGTTGAAAATGTATACTCCCAAAACTATTTCTCGATTCGTTTATGAAATTCCAACGCCATATAATTGTCATATTCCATAATTTTTATGCTTAACCCTTAGGAATTTCATGACTCTTCTGTATATTCCAACCCCCCTTTGGCCATTATCATAATTAAATCATTAGGGCAACGCGGCCATCAACTCCATCAACTAATAATAAATATTGCTCCCCTCTATCCGTGTCTGTCTGCTACCTCAGAGATTATTCATTCCTCCCTCGGAGAGAGATCATTCACACGCTTGCGGCACACAGTGGGCCCCTATCATTAGTCAATGTTGTGAGAGAGGGAGGAGTACCCTCCAAAGGAGTACACGTACCGTACCTCCCTCCCTCCGCCATTGATTTTACATTATGTTTACCCATGCCCCCTGCCCTGCCCTGCCCTGCCCTAGGTCTCGTCTCGGCTTCTGTTTGATAATTTGACAGCTTGCTTTCTGATATCTCAGATTTCCAGGGGCTTTTGGATTTGATTTTGATTTAGAGTTCGATTCGAGTGGTGGGTTCAATGCTCCCTTTACGAAGAACAGGATTTTGACAGCGCCTGTTACCCGCCTGTCAGTTTGTCAGTTTGCCAGTTTGTCAGATGTCAATGGCAGAACTTGAGGAGGAAAATTGAAAAAGATTCCCCAAGCCAGACTTCCGAGAATGTTCTTTGGGGAATGTGTTTGCTCAACTTGTGGCTCAACCATAATTAGCTTCAGTGCCTGCTGCTGCTGCTGGTGCTGCCTCAAGGATGCATAATCCTTTGGTCTCAGCTGCCACTTGAATAAAATTAAATTAGGCAACAGAAGCGAATGCGCTTGAAGAAGCTCTGAAGAGAGCGCCCCAAAACCGATTCGTAGCGGTGATTAATTGAAGACACGCGCCTCAAACAACGACAAAAAAACATACATAAAAACCGGTTAGGAACCAGCCTTCTGCAGCATCTGGGATCCCAGCACCGATGACAATGAAGATTAGCACCCCGTCCGTTCCACTGGATCTGGATTGGTTGTCTATCCATTGTCTGCCACTAATTACCTACCGTTTGAGGGGGTGCCAGGGGGGCAAACTCTGTGGCAAACTCTCATTTTCTTTAAATTGTTAGAACTTTCGAGAGGCAGTCATCTGGAAAGGTGGTAAATGGGGGTGGAATTGGGCAGAGGAAGCGCCTGATACGGTTAGAAAGGCTTCCGATATGATAGTCTGTGAAATTTCTATGGATCTTTATCGGTTCGTTCAACTTTGACCACAAAATGAGGATGGTTTTTGGAGGTGAATGATTTCGATTAGAGATTGGAAAGATGTCTAGAAGATGGCTAGTGGGAAAAATAAAGGAGAAGATTTATAGAAATTTAAAGGAAATTTTATGAAATAAGCAAGGAACGGAATACCTTCCAATTTTTAAAGAAAAACATTATTTTAACCACCCTTAATCCATTATTCAGAAGAAACATACATTACATTATACCCATTTTTTATCTATGATCAATGATAATTTTTTTTAAGCGAATGTTTCCATCAAATCTGATATATCTTCAACATAAGTCCTTCTATGATCTAAATCCCTTAATTCAATTTTAAAAATGCATCATAATTCTTCTCTAAAATTTATGACTTTTCCATTGATACCAGAAATCTCATACAAATAAGTCATAAGCCATCATAATTCATCCATAAATTCTCTCTAAAATTCCCCTTAAAAACAAGTCAATGCAAGAACTCAAATTTAATTTTCGAAAATTCATCATGCATCCACTTTCTCCCACACTTTCATTAACCACAAAAATTAAGGAAATTCCCATTTCAAACAATGTAGAATCCAACTTTCAGTCAACTTTTTTCATTTCAGAAAAACTTTGGGTCCCCAAACGCCGCCATGAATGCAGTTTTTTATGGGGGGGAGGCAGACTATAAATAACACACGACTTTTATCTCTAGGATGGTGGTCCATGGAGAGCACGTTGTCTGGTTTTTGGCCACAGCTTTGGGCCCTGGAGTCGGGCTGCCTTTAAGCCTTTTTAATTTGTGTGCAATGCGATAAGGCGTAAATTATACCCAGAAATGATGAGTACGGTACTGATGATTAAAATCAGAATTAAAAGCCATTAAGTATGCAACAGATTGGGGCACATTATAAGAGAACAAACTTTTTTATATGAGTATATATTCGTTATTTCCAGTAAATTCTTCAAAAAAAAACATCAGCTATCACTTGACACATTCACATTATTTTTTTGGCACTTTTTGTCTGATTATTGCTCTTTAATCAAACTATTCAATCAAGATTTGCTCATTAATCCGGATTTTCTTTGATCATTTCTCCTTTAATCAATTTTTTGATGATGTTTCCCTCGTTAATCAATCGTTTTCACACACTTTCTTGCTTTGCCGCCATTTCTTTACGCGTGCTTTACGTATTTTCCGATGAAAACAAACAAAACCATAGCAAAAATCGCCGACGAAACGGGCAGGGCGTCCGCAACACAACCGCGCAGCGTGAAATAATTTTTTTTACTGTTAAAGTGAAGGCCATTTGAAGCCGGCAAACGTATCGAACATTGCGTGCAACATGTTCGAAGTTCGATGTTCGAGCGGGTGGTTGCATGGGGGTGGTTGGTGGACACTCCAAGAAAAAAAAGGTGAATAACAGGGCATTGCTTGTGTATTTATGAAGGAAATAATTTGTAAAAAATTAGTTTTTATTTTATAAATATTTTCTGGGACATGGACTCCACTTTTATGTAAATTCCTGCAATTGCCAGATCTTTTTCTCAGTGTACTCTACTCACTTCGCACATGCCTCTTGTTGCATTTGCTATTCTACTGCTGCCGGCTGCATTTTTCTGGTCTAAAAATACTTGGCTGGGCTTGGGCCGACTGCCGGGGGGCTGGGGCCTCTGGATCTCTGAAGTTCAATGCACATGTCGCCGGCTCCTACTCGTGGGGGGTGGGTCAACACCCCACAACAGCAACTAGCAAGACCAATTAAAGGCGGGGGCCAAAGTTATTGCCTGTGGCCCCGCAAACAAATCGCTGAGCAATTTAACAAAGTAAGCAATTATCGCAAATACATAGTTTTGTGTCACATAAAATGTCGCAAAGTCGAGGCGAAAGAAAAGATACGAGCTGGGGTTCAAAGTAGTTGAGTAAAATTGTTTAATCATTGAGTTTAATTTCAATTGGATTGGGGGAAAACTCGTTTTGACACTAAGCCGATCAGGCACACTCCGAGAGAGACTCCGAGACCCCGGCTGCGAGACCACGACTCTGGCTCTGGCTCTGGCTCTAACTCGTTCGATGTAGTTTAAGACGTAGTTTCGTGTTGGTTTTTGTACCCTTTCCGCTGGAGAGGGTATTAAGATTATGATAGAATATCATTGGAGTTCAGAACAGTACAAAAACTATAGGAAATCGTAATAGGAATGAAGATTCCATTAAAAAAAGCAGATCTGCTCCGTCTGTTCCAAATTTCCAATCGGTTTTAACTAAATCAAAGGAGTGTAACGCGTCATGTAGGAGCGCACCTCGGTTTTTGTTTAACTTTTTTGCACAACAAAGCTGTAATATATACAAAATAAAGCTCCTCTCTTTCAGTATTTACCAGGGATCACAAATAAGAGTTATGTTTTTTTTTAAAAACATTTTGCAATTTGTAAAATAGAAATCAAAAATAAAATCTTTTTCTTACTATCCCTGGTATGTCCTATAAATCACTTTCCATCTATTGAAATGTAGATCACTAAAAATTCTCCTGCAAAGGGTATACAAACTTCTGCCTGCCAAAAGGCCTTTGTTTTTCCTAGTTTTTTTCCAATATTTGAACCTGAATTTTACTGCCAATGCAGCGTGCCGAAAGATGATTGCAATTACCAGCATGTGCGATGTATCGCCCCGAATTCATTCGAAATTGCCAGAATGATTGAATGGCCGAAACGAGTTGCGGATTGAAAGTGTTAGAGCATTAGAGCGGGGTAGGGGTAGGGGCGGTGGCAATAATTGAAGTTTTGGGTGTGTATTTTCGGATTGTGGATTTTCTTTTCTTGTGGGCGGCAATGAAAGTTGCCACTCGAGCGATTAGGCGGGAAAATAGGTGCAAAGTCTAGATGGACTGGAGGCCAAAAACAACTTTTACCAATGAAAATTATGGTTAAAATATTGTTTTACGTTTGTAATTAGTGTTCAATGTTAATGTCACGACTATAAAGATAGTTGTATTGGAAGATATTGATGTGATTGAGTGGGTTTTTGGCACATTAATGTTAATTAATGGCACTCAATGAGATTAAATCAAAGTTGGATGAGGAACATCACAACAGAATGGGATAGAGATTGGGGGAATTTAAGATTGAATTGATATGAATATTGGAATATTTGGAGCTCATTCCTTTATATGTAAATCGGTTTTTTCAAGACTCATTTTGTTTTATTTATTCTATTATTTTATTTGTATTTTATATTATTTTTCTGGTCAGTTTTTCGGGAAATCCTCAAAATGAAAATATTTGAAGACGATTTATTTCAAAAATATACATCTATTTAAAAACCACTGACATTTTCCCCCTTTACTGGCATTTATTCCACAAAGTATCAAAGAAGAACACAACTTCCAGTACCCTCCACAAAACACTTTCTAAAACCGTCTACCACTTTCTCTACCCACCAAAAAAAACTGGTTAAAACTACAATCAGTTAAAAGCGAAAAGAATAAACAACCTGAAACACTGCCCTTCCCTCCCCTCCCCACCACGAAATGTATAAAAAGTAAAACTAGAACCAATAAATCTTTGTTTAGACAAATCCAAAAACCATGAAAAGGCTTTCGCTCGAGTTGCCACACAAAACATACGAAAATGCGGGCTGCCAGATGGGAGCTCCAGACGGAATGTTCCACCCACCGATGTGGCGCCCCACACTAATGCCGTAAAGCCCCCACCCTCCCCGACATGTTGCAAAAACACTAAGCATGCATTTTATTGCCTTTCGTGTTCATGGGATGTCCTCCACTTTCTGGAGGGGGAGCGGAGTTCCCGTTCAGAGGAAAGTCCAGTAGCCTGTCCTATCCAGTCCAGTCCTGCTCCTCTTTCAAAGGGAGATTCATACTCCCCCCTTCCTTGGGGCAGTCCCAGCTCCTCCCTTCAGTGTCGAAGTACTCCCCCCTTCATTGTGGGAGTTCCAGCTCCTCCTTTCAGTGCGCGGCAGTCACTCTGGCACTTTATCATTTCAATGGCAAAAAAAAAAGAAAAAACGGCGGACATTGCAATGTTTACTTTTCATTTGATATATCCCCTTGGATCCCCTAGACTCCCACCCACAGGACTAGTGTCCTATCCCCACCAGCAAGGAGCAATGTTCACTTTCCCGTCGTCTATTCAATTGTTCAACGGTTTGTCTATGCAAATATTTTTATTTGCCTGCTGGTTATTGTTGTCCAGCGTGGAGAAACCACATAAAAAAGGACATTAGGCCAAGGGAGAGTCAAGTGTTTGGAGCAAAGAAATACCCAGTAATTGGGGCTTAAACGAAATTTTGTATATATTAAGATATATACATATCTTACGGGATTTTTAGAGAGCTCTTAAATAGATGTTAGTACTCTCCAAGGACATGTGCTTGGACAAAAACGGTTCGACTGTTCAAAAACGAAATTTACAACGTTTTTTTTATCCGTATAGATCATGAAAAATTCCTGGAAATAAATATATTTCTTTTATATATTTGTACGTGCATTTATTGAGATTTCTCTTTGAAGGTATTCCGTTTCAAAATATTCCTTAACGAAAAAGGGAAGATTTTGTTGATGTTATATTAAAATATATTTAATATATAACCTTAAAAATAATTTAAAAATATTTTAAAAATATTTTGAACAATAAAAATGATCTAAAAACCATTTTTAGAAATTATTAAAACCTTTTTGTGGGGTCACATTAATTTAAAATATTTAAATAATATTTTAAAAATATTTTAAACAATAAAAATGAAGCAAAAACCATTTTTGGAAATTATTAAACTTTTTTCTAGAGTCTAATTTATTTATTCTCTTGAAAAAGAGTCAACAAAACTCAGTATTGTTTCCTCTAGTCACATTTGTCATCTTTCTATAGTCTAAAACATATTTGAATAATTCCCCCTCATTCCTTGCATCCCTGTGGCCTAATCTACCCTTAAAAACACTCCAAAAATTACAGGATACACCTAAAAAATAAAGCTAACATTGCTGACATGGCAGCAACGTTTTCGTTTTCCTCTGTTTGAAGGAGACGCTGACTGACTGACTGACTGACTGACGGATGGATGGGATTTTGCACATGTTGCCACTTTGCACTTTCCGCTTTAGTTTATTAGCCTGCTTCCAGAATTTATAGAGGGCTTCGTCATCAGCAGCAGCAGCAGCATCCAACGTTAATCAAGTACTTCAAATAGTTAATGTTTTCCCGAGGGAGTTAATTATTCGGAGTATTTAGCATATAATTATGGGCTTCACCTGTTTTTCATCTGTCTCTCATTTGCGGTTCCAAGGGGGAAAGGATCTGTCCTCTACCAGAGGGGGGGATGGCAAAAAGAGTCCCCTGAGGGCATGGCAAACTTCATGGTACGCCCACCCTCCGCCGACTGCTGGCAATTCAATTTTCCTTTACGACCCAACAACAGCAACAACAACAACAAGAGCAGGGAAAACAGTTGCTGGAGGGGGAGGAAAACTGTTGGAAAAAGTAATCATCGTTGCAATTGTTTCACATTTTTCACATTGTGGAGACAGAGACAGAGAGAGAGAGAGAGAGAGAGGGACAGGAGGGGCAGCCTGAATGCCTGCTTTGATGATGACGATTGTGAGGTGAGGGCATCCTGGGGGTTTCCCCCACTCACTCATCCATCGACTGCGCCTGTAGACGACATTTTTCTGCTCCCCAATTTTCTTTTCTTATGACTAATGGCTGTGTGGCTGTGGCTGTGTGGCTGTGTGGCTGCCACATCGGAATCGAATTGTGGGTGTTGATTTGAGGCGCCACCGAAAGCTTAAAGAGTTGCCACAAAACGAACAACCCCTCTTTTTCGACTGAATTTTTAATAATACACTGAAAAGCAGTCGACTTCGAAATGATGTCCACTTGAAAAACAAGCGGAAAAGCGGGGGGAAAAACGAGTAACAGGAATACATTAAAGTCCCTGCCACAGGAGTAGGAGGAGGCAGAGTCTAGAGTTTTTGCGGACAGCGGACGTTGAAAAACAAAGGCGAAAATTGTCAAATGGTGGCAGAATAGGGGAAAGGGAAACGCATGTCAAAATTTGCGCGTGGACTCTGCCTGTCCGCGAGGACAATGGCAAACAGTGGCTCATCCTTCAGGGAAAAAGGTAGTAAGAGAGAGAGGGAGAGAGATGAGCATCCGTTTGGAGAGCGATTTGAAATCCTCATCCAGAAGAGAGAGAGAAATATTTAAAGGATGAGGCTTCAAAAGGGATGAACCACCATTTGTGGGCGATTTTCAGGGGCGACTGGTTTCTACAGCCAATTTTTGCTTGATTTATAGAAAATATGGGCGTAAACACAGCCACTGACTAATCATAATGATTGAGCCAGGCTGTCTATGGAAAATTTGATGAAGAAAAGTAGCATAGAAAAAGGGAAATGGTAGCGAAAGAAGTCTACCTCTGTAGAGCTAAAAAAGAAGCCCTAAAAAAGCGAAAATTCTACAGGGGGAAAGCCCTCAAATCTTTGAAAGTTTGAAGAGATTTTCAGAATCTATAAAATCAATCAAAGAACTCTTTTCTGAGAGCTACAACTCCTATGTTCTATATAGATAATTCAATTAATACACTGGGCCTGGCATTTCCCATCAAAACTTGTAGAAATCATATAGGAAAAATATTCATTCATTATGAAGTTCGGAAAAACATTTGAGAGCCTTTTGACCAGCGAATGGCGTCAGCAGTACATGAATTATGCGGTAAATACAATTTCCATATATTTCCAATCATTTTCCCCTTCAAAAACATAATTCAACCTGCAGGATCTCAAGGCAATGATCCGCCGTGCCACTGAGGACGCACCCGATCCCAAGACGGCCTCTATTTTCGAGATTGAATCGTACTACAACGACTTTGAGTATCTTTTCCTTTCCACCTGCCTGGAGGAACTGAATCGCGTGAATGAGTTCTTCAAACAGAAGATATCCGAGGCGCGTCGGAAGCTGGCCGCCCTGAAGTATCAGTTTTTGGTGTCCGATCGACATCGCGATCCCCTGGGACATGCCAAGAGTAAAATCCACCTGGAGGACGGGCAGCACCGTAAGCCCCTGTCGCAGAGGAAGCTCGGTCTGGCCAGCACCGAGTTCTACTTGAGCCTGATCATGCTGCAGAACTATCAGAGCCTCAATCAGACGGCATTCCGTAAGATATGCAAGAAGTACGACAAGTTCCTCAAATCCGATGAGGGCATGGCCTGGTTCCATGCCCATGCGGTCCATGCAGAGTTTGCCAGGCCCACGGAGCTGATGGCCATGATTACAGCCGTGGAGGAACTCTACACCGAATATCTGGCCAATGGCAATCGATCCAAGGCCATGGCAAAGCTAAGGGTGCCCCCTCTGGGCGAGCAGACCTCCTCGACGAGGGTTTTCTTTGCGGGTCTCTTTCTGGGGCTGTTTATTGTGGGTGCCGTCATGAGTTTGATATCCTGTGAGTCCTGCCAGACCCTAAAGATTCCTTCTTTTTACCACATTTCTCTTTATTTTTCTAGGGTTCACTTTGGACATGGAACCCGGTTTCAAATTCATGTTCGTCAGTCTCTTACGCGGTCCCATAATGCTCATCGTTTACGGCATTTATCTGGCTCTGAATGTGGGCATTTGGCAAAAGGTTGGCATCAACCATGTCCTGATTTTCGAAGTGGAGCCCCGGAATCACGTGGGTTTTCTGGGTGTCCTGGAAATAGCCAGTTTCTCTGGCTATCTCTGCACCATCGTTATCCTGGGATATCTGTACAACGATGAATTCGGCATCAAGGAGTACTACCTTCTGCCCTTGATACAGATGACACTCCTGGCCGTGCTGTTCCTGAATCCCATCCGTGTCATGAATTATCCTTTTCGCCTTTGGCTGATGAAACTCTTTGGCCGAGTGCTGGCTGCTCCACTTTTCTATGTGGGCTTTGCCGACTTTTGGATTGGCGATCAGATGACTTCGCTGGTCCTGTGCTTTGTGGATCATTATTACTTATTCCGTTTCTATATCCGTTACTACAACAAACTGGACAACTCCTTTGGCTTTGAGCCCGACTATGGAGTGGCCGTTATACGCTGCCTGCCAGCCTGGTTCCGTCTGGCCCAGTGTCTGCGACGCTACAGGGACAGTGGCTCCAGGTCCAAGATCTATCTGATGAATGCCGCCAAATATAGTCTTTCGATTCTGGTGGTCGTCTTTTCCACCCTGCAAATGGAGACAAATGGTGAGGGTTTTCCTTAAATATTTCCTATCGTTTTTAAGCCAACTTTTCCCCTTAGCCAACTATCATTACATGTTTGAGAATCCCTGGGCCTGGCTGTACATCGTCACGGCCCTCTTGACGAGTGTCTACTCCTTGGGCTGGGATCTATTGCAGGACTTTGGCTTGTTTCAGATCTGGAAATGGGAGAATCTCTTTCTGCGTGAAAATCTAGTCTATCCGAAGGTATGAGTTTTGAGATCTTGCAAGCATTTCCTTTAGTTTTCCATACCTTTTCCAGTGGTTCTACTATATTGCCATACTGGAAAACACTCTGCTGCGCTTCGTTTGGGTCCTGGAAATAGTTTTAATCCATTTCGATGTCCTCCCAGTCTACAACTGCAAGTCCTTGATCATCTTTAGTGAAATCACACGACGCTTTGTGTGGAATCTGCTGCGCTTGGAAAACGAACACCTGAACAATTGCGGAAAATTCCGAGCCACACGAGACATTTTCCTAACAGCCCTGAATCCCACCGAAGAGCTGCTGCTCGAGCGAATGATGGACGAATCGGAGCACCGCCTTTCCAGCAGTCTGTCCCACCGTGGAACGACAGATCAGGAACGTTCCAAACTGGATAAAAAATACTTTTAAATGTGATTCATTGAGATGTCTATCTATAAATAAAATCTGCTAAATCTGTCAGCTGACAAAATGAAATTTGGTCAAAACTTGGAGCGGCATATGGTCAATGAATGGCGCGATCAGTACGTCAATTATGAGGTAAACCCAGTAGATCCTTCACCCAATAAATGTTTTGATCCTTCTGCATTTTAGCTCCTCAAGCAAATGATACAAAATGGTGTCGATGAAGCGCCGAATTTCGATGATTATCCCTTGCTTTTGATCAATCAATACTACGAGAGTGTCAAATACGAATTCTTCACCGCCTGCGCCCGAGAGGTGGTTAAAGTTCAGCTTTTCTTTGAGGAAAAGCTGGCCACAGCCCACCGCAAGCAGGCATCGCTCAAGGCCGCTCTGGCGGAGCTCCGTGAGGCAGGGAGTGGGGGCCGGCCATTCTACCTGAGTAATCCCCGAGAGAAGCCGCAGACCATACGCCAGATGCGCAGTGTCTACAGTGAGTTCTACTTGATGCTGATTCTGCTGCAGAACTATCAGACCCTCAATCAAACGGCGTTTGGGAAATTGTGCAAAAAATACGACAAGAATTTCCGTTCCACCGAGGGCCAACTGTGGTACAAAACCGTGGTGACACGGTCGCCCTTTAGCCGCAAAACTGATCTGAAAAATCTCATCGAGGAAGTGGAGAATCTGTATATCCAGTACTTGACCCATGGAGATCGGGCCAAGGCCATGGCAAAGCTAAGGGTCCCGCCCTTGGGTGAGCCCCAAAATCCTTCTGGGGTTTTCTTTGCAGGACTCTTTTTGGGTCTGTTTTTTGTGGCTGCCATTATGACAGGGATGTCATGTGGGTTCTATAGCACCGATCCTTAGACCCTCATTAATTTATGATTCTTTTTCAGATTATTTTTTGGACTTGGATGCCACATTTCGTGAGATTTTTATCCATCTCTATCGAGGACCCTTCATCTTAGTTTGCTACAACTTTTTGGTGGCTATAAACCTTTTTATCTGGCAAAATGTTGGCATCAATTATGTGCTGATCTTTGAGTTGAATCCCAGGAGTCATTTGACATCCACAGGTGTCCTGCTGATTGCCAGCATTTTCGCCTATGGCTGGATCCTCTGCGCCCTGGCCTTTCTTCATCATGAAATCTTTGAGGAGGAAAAGCCGTATTATTTCCCACTGATCTTGCTGGGCGTAGTTGTGGCTGTGCTCTTGAATCCCGTTCGCACCATGGAATACCGACCCAGACAGTGGCTCCTTTCTCGTCTGGGCAGGACTATGGCTGCTCCTTGCTCGTATGTGACTTTCGCCGACTTTTGGCTGGCGGAACAAATGACTTCTCTGACCATTTGCCTGGCCGATCACTACATGCTGTGTCGTTTCTGTCTGCGATACTATGCCAGCCTGGGGAATCCCTTTGACTTTGAGCCCGACTATGTGGTTGTCCTGCTGCGCATCCTGCCCGCCTGGTTCCGCCTGTGTCAAAGCTGGAGACGATATCAGGAGGGTACCTCCAAATCCATTTGGTATGGCCTCAATGCCCTCAAGTACTGTCTAACCATAGTTGTGGTTGTTCATAACTCCATCCAAATGAAGACAATTGGTAAATGAAGATCTTTCAAATCAAAGATACATACATATATCTTTAAAGAAACCCTCTAACGCTCTAGGCAAGTACCAGAGCATGTTTGATAGTCCCTGGACCTATACCTACATATTCAGTGCCCTTTCATGGACCATCTATCTATCGTTTTGGGATTTGCGCAATGATTTTGGTTTATTTGTTGTGGAGCACAAGTTTCTACGCGAGAAACTCATTTACAGAAAGGTAAAATGAGAAGAGCTCGCATAAAACCCTCAAAACACTGAACAAAAAAAAATCTGTAGCAAGGGCCGCGGCTCTACTTGTGTAAACGCTGCTCAGTCAGTGCACAACGATTTGAGCTTATGATTTACATAGCTTCTAGATAATAGATAGAGCTATATAGATAGAGATATAACCCTCAAAAAACAATCTGCGGTAAGGGCCGCGGCTCTACTTGTGTAAACGCTGCTCAGTCAGTGCACTACGATTTGAGCTTATGATTTACGTAGCTTATAGATCTATATTTAAAGCTGTATGTACACGTCCTGAGGCTCCAAGTGTTTTTGCGAGCTCTCAAAAAAATACAACTCGATTAATTCCACACTTTTGTTTACCTTTCAGTGTCTCTATTACTTTATGATCTTAGCAGACGTTCTTTTGCGCTCGTTTTGGATGCTAGAAATGTATTTGGTGGCCCAGGACTATGCTACTCTCTACAATTGCCAGACTTTTGGAGCCCTTTGTGACTTAACCCTGCGATTTCTATGGAATCTATTCCGTTTGGAGAACGAACACTTGTACAATTGTGGCAACTTTCGAGCCACCAGGGACATCAGTCTGTGGCTTTCGGCAGAGGATATGAGTTCTCGGCAAACAAAAATATATTTCTAGAAAAATATGTTTCTTTTTTCCCCAATAGTCTATATATTTAATTTGTATGTGACATACAAGGCGAGGTATCTAACGTAATGCCGAAATTTATCATGATCTGATGTGTGAAAGTGTGCGTCTGTCAACTGTGTAAGAGTGTATCTGTTTTGGTGGATTGGTGTATCTTTTAGAAGCATTTGCGGTGCACAATGGCTGGGCCAGACTCATCGTACTCCGACTTCGAGATCCACATCTGCTGGAAGGTGGACAGAGAGGCCAGAATGGAGCCGCCAATCCACACGGAATACTTGCGCTCTGGCGGTGCAATGATCTTGATTTTCATTGTCGACGGAGCCAGAGCCGTGATCTCCTTCTGCATGCGATCGGCAATCCCGGCATACATTGTGGTTCCGCCGGACAGCACAATGTTGGCGTACAGATCCTTGCGTATGTCCACATCACATTTCATGATCGAATTGTAGGTGGTCTCGTGGACACCGCAGGACTCCATGCCGAGGAAGGACGGCTGGTAGAGGGTCTCGGCACAGCGGAAACGTTCGTTCCCGATGGTTATGATCTGGCCGTCGGGCAGTTCGTAGGACTTTTCCAGCGACGAACTGGAGGCCGCTGTGGCCATCTCCTGCTCAAAGTCGAGGGCTATGTAGCAGAGCTTCTCCTTGATGTCGCGCACTATCTCGCGCTCTGCGGTGGTGGTGAAAGAGTAGCCACGCTCGGTCAGGATCTTCATGAGGTATTCGGTGAGGTCGCGTCCGGCCAGGTCCAGGCGCAAGATGGCATGCGGCAGGGCATACCCCTCGTAGATGGGTACGGTGTGCGAGACCCCGTCGCCCGAGTCCAGGACAATGCCAGTGGTGCGTCCTGAGGCGTACAGCGAGAGCACTGCCTGTATGGCCACGTACATGGCCGGGGTGTTGAAGGTCTCGAACATTATTTGGGTCATCTTCTCGCGGTTTGCTTTCGGGTTCAGGGGAGCCTCAGTCAGGAGCACGGGATGCTCCTCGGGGGCCACACGCAGCTCGTTGTAGAACGTGTGATGCCAGATCTTCTCCATGTCATCCCAATTGGTCACGATCCCGTGCTCGATGGGATACTTGAGTGTGAGAATGCCGCGCTTGCTCTGGGCCTCATCGCCCACATACGAGTCCTTCTGCCCCATGCCCACCATCACGCCCTGATGGCGCGGACGACCCACTATCGATGGGAACACGGCACGCGGGGCATCGTCCCCGGCGAATCCGGCCTTGCACATTCCCGAACCATTGTCGATCACCAGAGCGACCACCTCTTCGTCCAACATCTCGACTCGACGAACTTTTAGTGCGAGAAAATTAATTTGGAAAAAATTTTAGAATGGGGAATGTTACTTTTGATTAGTTTTCCTTTGGTTTACCGTTTGCTTGTCGCTTGTTTGCTTGTTGTAAAACGAAATTTTGAAACTATACAAAAAATGTATATGTGTATATATTTTTTCCCGCGTTTAGTATATTTTGTTTTTGCTGTTTGCTGCTAGCACGATCTCGCTTCATAGACGACCCAACTAGAACTGAGCACAAACGAAAATTCAACAGAATGATGACAGAAAATGTAACGGATGCCTTTGGTGCAGAAAATTTCATTGAAAACTCGTGTCAAAATGGTAAGAAATGAAAAGCAACCTTGTGCCAACATGGCAGCCCTGCCAAAAAGGGTTGCCAGAGTACCAGAGGAGTCTATAGGTGTATGGCAACTCTGGAGCATCGGTTGTCTTAGCCCGGAAGTAAATTATTTCTTAAAAGGCAGCCACAGCTGTAGTTTAAGCCAAATCCCGCCCATAAAAAGAGTTACCCACCCTCCAGCGCTGTTCCCCTAAGCCACTTGGCAACTCTGCTGCTGCCCGTAGCCCCTTGGCAACTCTGCTGCTGCCCTTAGCCCCTTGGCAACTCTGTCAACTCCTTTATCTTCCCTCAATCCATCCTCAATCATTACTCCCTTTCAATTTAAATCTATAGTCAAACGAATAGCTGCAGGGCACGCACACGAACGAAATTGAATAAAATTAATTTCACATTTAGCAAATTAAAACCACAAATGGAATTATAAATTCAACACAACACACCAGAGGACACAGAGCATGCACAGGACACAAAGGACCAAAAGACAGACCATGTGGAAAAAAGCAAGCAGCCCGCAGGACAACAAAAGTTAAGCCAGAATAAAAGACCGAGCCAAACCAAACCGAACCGAACCGAACCGAGAGCCAGGAGTAAAGGACAAACGATGCATGCATGAGCGTATTGGCCAGAAAGGACTTGACAACTTGTCAATTGGGAGAGTGGAGTGGAGTGGAGTGGGGAGTACAGTAGCCATAGATTTAACGGGGGATTGCATTTTGATGGAGATTGGAGATACACTGAGGCATAGGTCTGATATTCTGGAGATATCCTGGAATGTGATGCAGAAAATGTCTGTCTACAAAGGGGAACCCATTAAGAACTCTCTTTCTGGGCAGTTTGTTGGGTGGGAACCTGTCTTGGACTGATATCTATCTTGGAATAGCCCTTTCCTAAGATCTAACCTATGTATTAGCTTTATCTAATCTCTCTCCAAAGCGGATATCTCGTAAAATGACTGCACCATCAAGAAATGCCAAGTTCCAGCTTTTGACATGCGAATTCCACGAAGAAAAGCAGTCCACCTCCCGCCCAACAACCGAGGGGTGCTGCCGCATGACTCGCGACCTGTTTCATCGAATTTAAGAGGAATTTCGTACCTTTGGGTAGGACTAATTCGCCCTGCTAGATCCAAAGATTCTTTGATTCTCCTTCTCAGTGTGAAAATATGACTCAGAATTGAGGAATGATCTTGGTTCCCATTATTTTCAGCCCTCTTTCCTTTCCGTTTCTTAGTTTTTTTGAGACTCTTTCTTTCAGTGTACAATCCAGTAAGAGTTTTAGGCACAGTTCATGGGGGATTTGTTCCTGCTGCTTCCTTCTGCTTCCTCCTGCTTCATGGTCACGCATAAATGCAGGCAAATTAGAGAGAGACGGACGGGAAACCCCAAGGAACATACGCACGTAGACGCAGGACTTAGCCAACCCCCAACCCCCAAATGGTTGGCTGAGTGCGTGCCCCCCTCTGGAGTCTGCTGCATGGGAATGTCCCTGGCAGGGAAGGGTAAGCTTTCCACTTCGCTTACAACTGTTATAAATACATTTTCGGGGTAGCGGCGGCAACATATTGCAGCAATGTCTGCTGAAGCAATTTGCAGAGTTATAAATGGGAGCTGGCATGTGGCATGTGGCAAGTGGATGGCATCGTCATCAGCTGTTGCCTGAAAAATCTTTCCGTTTCTTTAATTATGTGCGTCTGTGCAACATGTAGCAGGTTGTTGCCGCCTCCTTCAACGAAACGAATCTCTGCTTTAAAAGAATAAAACTTGCGAATTGCCACCATCAAATTGGTGAATCCCCAAATCCAAGTGGCAGCTGCTTGGCTTTGGTCGTTTAAAATGCTTTTGAATATTGCATTGGGGAAAATCTCTGGCCCCCTTTGGGGGTGGCTTTTGGTGACACTCTCGCGAGTGCCCCCCCCCCCCCCCCCCCCTTAACGATGGCTACGTCTAGGTCGCCAGACCGCAGACATTATAAACACTGCCCTCTCCCGCTCTCCCTCTCTCTCCCTCTCTCTCTGGAGAGGTTCGGCTCAGGGTAATGGTCGTCCTGCTGCAGTCTGCTTACTGCTTTCCCCTAGTGAAAGTTTTATGGCGGAACTTTAAATGAACTTGGGATTGCGTCGCGGTCTGCTTGGCCCGTGCACGTAGTCCTAGCATGAAGTAGGCCCAAGGACGGTTGCAAAAATCCTGTGTTATTTATGCGTCTGCTCGACCAAATTTCCATAGCGCCCAGACACTGGGCGAAAAAGAGGGTTCTTAAATGGGGGAATAAACACTGAGAGAAGAGGGAATAACTTTCCTAAAAGGGGAAATCATTTATGGTTTATTGGAGCTTTATGTGAGAATTATTCTCTTGGTATTTTAGGAATCATACGGAAATGGTCACATTTCATGAAGAAACCATTGACTGTTATGCATTCTATAGGTATTATATGGTTAAAAGGCCTTTTTCCGATCAAAGGATGATATTTTCTATCGCTTAATGGGATACAAAAAGAATAGATCTCTGTAGGTTGAAGGCAGGAGCAATAAAGATCATAATTTATAAAGATATTAGTAGATATTTCCATGACTAGTGAATAAATATTTAATATTTTCTGAATTAACTTTATTACAAATATTCCCCTACATTTTCTGGATATTTAAACTTCCTTAACTTCTTTCTTCGCTAAGCATTTTCCTCTCAGTGTTTTTTCCTTGGGCAAATGCGAAAAACATTTCCGTTACGCATTTAAATTTCATAGTCAGTGAAAGTCATCAACACATTGCCATGGAAACAGATATACGAGTATATATATATCTGCTATAAGGAGGATGTATCCATAAAACGGCAGAGAGAGGGTAAAGGTTGCCGCCACGCAGCAGCAGAGTTAAACGACGATGACGGGGCTTTCCCCGTCGTAAGGAAACCCCCAACGAAAAGGGGAGGGTGGGCAGAAGGCATGAGCCACACAAAAGCTTCCGCTTCCTGTCTGCAACTCCGAGGATATTCCCCCAGGGGTTGCAAACACACACCAGAAGAAACCCCTCCAGACATTTGCTCTGGCAAATAAAGTTTTCTAATTTTGGGACGTCTTCAAGGTTTTTGAATTTTTCAAAGAACCCCCCCTCCCCACCACTGGAAACTCAAGCACTTTTTCCCCCTCAAAAGACGAGAAGATTTTTCCTCACTTTAACTTTTGTAGTATGCCAATTTTTGTTTGCTTTTCCCCGTGCATTTTCCATTCCATTTTTTTCTTTTTGTGGATGATGATGACATCTGTTGCCGGAGGTGTGAGGAAAAGAGCCAGAACTGCCTGTAATTTCCGGCAAACAAACCAATAAATCATATTAAACTTGCTAGGAATTTCCTTTTTGGGGGAAAAGCGCAAAAGGAAAAAGCGAACGAATCGTAGCCGGAAATCTTATGGCGCGTCTAAGCAAAATTCATAGGAAAAATCTCTGACATTGGATATGCCATATCCTGGGGCTGTGGGGAAAGCAGGAGCTGGAGTTTTGGATGGATTTGACAAGCGCTCGGAGTTTTAAATAATGATGGAAAGAACCATGGAGAGGGACACTCTCTTTTCTTTGGGGGTTGGCGCCATTTTTGCTGGGATTTTACTCGTCACGAGCCAAAGGGAATTATGTGGAGTTAATCAGGGAGATTTGTTCAACATGTGCTTGCTGTCACAGAAAAGGTGAAATTATTATATAAGAGCAGGAGAAATTATAATAAATTAACTGGCAAAGAAAAGAAACTAAATACCAGAAAGAAATAATTTAAAAAATGTAAAAATTAAATGATATACAAAATTATACAAATTTTGTACAGTATGTATTTTTTGTATTTTTGAGCCCATAGTCAAAAGAGGTTTCGCAAAGGCAAGAATTTAAATAAATAAATAACTAAATAATATGATAATAGAAAGAACAAATAATATCATAAAACTGCAAGAAATTTATAGCATGTTTCGCACGCGTTTTGCACACGTTTTTGCAGGCGTTTCGCACGCGTTTTTGCACGCGTTTTTGCACGCGAGTACTATTCTTGTCAGCTTCTGTGAGGGGACAAGCCGGTTTGTCACTCCACAGAAGCTGAAATGTATGAAATGTATGTTGGCGGCGCAGTGGCGCTCCTTTAGGTCCCAGTTGGAACCTTCAAGTTTCATACATTTCAGCCTTTGATGGCAATGAAATAGTTCCCAAAAACAGCGCGTATGGCGCTGTAGTTAACATAACATTTACTAACATTAACATAACATAACTTAAGATTTATTAACATGATCTGAGTACTCACCGATTCACCATCTCATTGCCGTTTTCCAAAGACTGAGCCAACTGTTGAGGTGTTTGCTGCTGTTGCTGCTGTTGCTGCTGCTGCTGTTGCTCCTGCTGATTCTTATCCGCCGTGCCAGGCGCTCTCAGACTCCCGCCCAAGCCAATACCCAGAACGGAGCCACCAGAAAGGGCCGTGTTGGAGGCTGCGGTTCCGCTGCCACCTCCACTGCTGCCGCAGCCGACGCCAATCGATTTGGTTTGCTTGGCCTGCTGCTTGAAGCGGCTCAGAGCAAAGAAAAGCGCAAGGACTGCCTTCAAGCGGCCGGCACAAATGTCATTCGTTGTGATGTTGTCCAGGCCGCCAACGGACTGTCCGCGCAGCACATGGAGGCACGAATTGACGTTGTCGTACTGCCCCGAAAGAGAAACGAAATGGAAATGATATAAATTCAGGGAAAACTCCAACATTTAAAGGTATTTAAGAGGATGATTCAGCGCCTAGCGCGGGGGGGAAAGCTAGATAAGTCGTCTGTATATAATATAAATGGAAATCCTCAAGCTGCTTAACAATCTTTTGGCGGTACTTTAGCCCTCATTAAAACGCTATTTTATCCGTGAGTTAACGTTATTTCGGAGGCGTTATTTTATCCGCCAGTTAATGTTCTTTTGAGCCTTATTTCTGGTGCTCTTTTGGGGCGCCATCAGAATCGTGATTCTGTCATTCGTTTCCCCACAAAATGCTTTTTTTTATGACTAATTTGCTTGAGCTGCTTCACGCACAAACCTTAAAAAAGACCTCTTAAAAACCCATTGATATGCAGATCAAGACTGACTTTCAGAACCCAGAACGCGGAAACCCATCTACCATTTGTCAACACCCAATGGAAAATGGAAAATGGAAATGATGAATGACACGGGTCACACGGCACGACCTGGAAGCTGCTCTCTCTTTTAGGGCTCTCTAAGCTTGCGATAGGAAATGGTAAACGCTTAGGAAATGATTGGTTAATCTTAAGAACCAATCTAATTGGGGAGTTGGGGAGTGGCATCCAAGGGAGAGGTCCCACAAATGTTTAAAAGTCGGAAGAACAAAACCAAAAGAAGCTCGTGAGATCAAGCTTTGGAAAACTCTGCTTAAAGTACATTTTCCACTCATTTCCAACGTGTAACCCCCTCTAGCTCCCCCAAAGAATCTCCAAATAACCCGGAAAACCCCCCAAAAAAAAACAAGTACCATTCATGACCCAAAAATCTGTCGCATCCGTTGACAGGCAACACGACTAACCACTCAACCCAGACACACACAATCACAATTACAAAGACTCGACCACTCTTTATTTTAGTGGCAAGAATCGCATGAAATATTGTCAACAAGCAAGCGCTTCCGAAAAGCTGCACAAATTTGTCTGTTTGGTTGCATGCCCCACCCCTCCCCCTGTAACAATTTAAAAAACATATATATATGCGATATGTACGATATATTCATATAGAATAGAAGAAGCAACTGAAGAAGAGCCAGAAAATGTCGACAACAAAAAATCAAACCTGACAACTGACATGACAGGCAGACAAATGACAAACGTCTGCTGTCGCTGTCGCTGCTGCTGCTGCTGTCACCCCCCCACACCCCCCGCCCCCACGCAACTCCCAGCAGCGGCTGTGTGCACTCAATTTGCTCCCAAAAGATACTTCTATCTGCCAGTACGAGTATCTAACGAGTTGCCAAAAAAAAAAGAGGTTAAAGTTTAAAAGCTCTCGGCAAAACTTATATGTCGCCAAAGTTTGTAATAACTTTTCCCACATTGAAAATAGATAGAAAATCGAATGCAACTTTTGGGCAAACAATTGAAAAACTTCAAGCATTCGAGAGATAAAAGTTCAAGTTCAATGCCGCGTCAAAAAGTATCTGAAAGATACTTCCACATCGTCTTGTTCCTTCTTCTTCGTTGAATCTGCTGTCAGCATTGGTTTTTGTTTTTTTTCGGCGATTTTCTTTCGCTTTCCATTACAAATTGAGATAATAAATTTAAATTAATTTTCTTTAGAGAAGAAAAAGAAAAAAGGAAAAGCGATAGCTTTGCATTTATCTTTCCATCTGTTCCATTGATATAGATACACTCTGTCATTTGCAACATTAACTTTTTGTGGTGTGCTCCGCAAATTGGGAGACTTTCCTTCGCTGAAAGTTTCCAGAGGATGATTTTTGGTCTTGTTAGAAGTCAAACTGAAAAGAGAACTGGGTTTCTGGTAGAGACTTTTGGTGGTTAATGCACTAGTTGGTGGAAAATCAGTGGAGGCTTACGGGAAAGGCTTATTAAAAGCATTTGAAAATGGGTTAAAGTTGGATTTTTCTTCTATAAATTGTATACATTGTAAAAGCATTTGAAAATGGTTAAAAATTTAATTTTCTTTTATAAATTGTCTACATTTTGTAGCTTTTAAATAAATAAAATTATATTTTAAATAAAAATGGGAAAGAAAATACAGCTAATATTACAGATAATATCGGATTTTGCAAATCTTTTCCCCCAAAGATGGACCGAAGATATATAGAAAAATGCCTATAACTAGCTACCTTTCCAGTAGTTTTTCTTCATCTAAACCAATTTCCATATATTTTTCTGGGCAATTTTTGACAATATTCTCTGACCGCAGGTCACAAAAAAGGGTTCTGAAAGCCATTCTTATTATTAAATTTTATTCTTATTAAATTTTTAACAATTTTTAGGTATTTTCCTCAAGCAGAAAAATGGATATTTCTATGTTTCTCTGTTTATTTAAATCCCTTAATAGTTATTCCAACAAACTGGCTTTTATTCATAGATTTTATAGCTTGCTAAGGGCATTCCCTCATTAGAATATCCCTCAAATCCGCAAATAAAAAAATTCCAACACTGATTCCCTCCTCTTAAACCCCTTACCATATATTTTCTTGTGCAAATTGTCATCTTGTCATCTCTTTGCTGTCCATAACTATTCCTGGAGTAACTACTGTCCCATTGGATTGTACCATTTGTTATGACCATGTTTAATAGTGCTGCCCCTCCATTAGCTTCAGTTGACAACATCATTTCTTAGCCGTCTTCCAATAACTGGCCCCAAGAGGAGGAGGCACTACCTCCACCTCTGCCTCCACCTCTGCCTCTGCCTCGAGGCACTATCGGACGATCAATCACGGGGTGCCGCCGCCACGCTGACAGCTGCAGCAAGTGTCAAACAGAGCGTTGCACTTATTTATTCTCGCCACAATGGAAACGCCGCCACCGCCCACAGTAGCCACCACATCGGAGATATCCGAGTGGCGGGGGCAGCTCTATTCATGCGGAGGGTGGGGGCAAGTCTGGCTGTGTCTGTGTGTGTGTGTGTGTGTGTGGCACAGTTACGGAGCAAAAACCCATTGAGTATCGCTGTCGGCGCTGGGTGCCACTGCCACGCCAAGTGCATTGAACACTCGATTTACGTAATATGCAACAAAAGTCAAATAAACCACAATAGATGCGCGCCGAGAGAGAGGGGGGGGGAGGCGGTCTCAGCCAGAGTCTGTATTTGCCAAAGATACTCGTGCAACGAGATGCGGCAGCTGCTTGGCCAGAGGAGAAGACGACGCCAAAAGCCGCAAAACTTCAATGCAATGCAATCGGCAAACACCAAGATATCGATACACCCAGCCGCCTCAGCCACACTGCCACAGAGAGGCACCCACCGCGGCAGGAGGGCAGGGAGGAAGGGAGGCAGGAAGACACAGAGATACCCCAAAAAAAAAAGGCATACATATATCGTATTGGGTAATGTGATGCCTCCACAATACCCGACCCGACCCGTATGGCTCTTTCTGCAGCTCCCTCTGCACTTTTCGACTCCTTTTCCAGCACTTTTTGCCCCCTCTTCCACACTTTTGGAGCCTTTCTTCATCGCCGAAGGCTCCTTCTTCCCTTCTGCCCTCTTTTTCCTTCGCTTTTCCCTTAAAAAATAAATGCAAAATAATATTGTTCACATTGCAGTTGTCAATTGCAGTGGAGAGCGGCAGACAGGAGTCTCCAGTCTTATCGATGACCTCTCCTTCCCCCATTAAAGAGCTTAAACAGTGGGTCTTCAATTAGGATATTTTATGTTCATCTTAAGAGCGGAAATCAAGAGATTTCTGGGATTTGCTTGCACATAAAAACTCCTCTAGAAAAACTAAAAATTTCTCCCAATTTCAATTGAATTTTTGCTAGAAATTTCATCACAATTCCAGCAGCTTTTAAGCACTGTAAATATCATTGAGAAACGTTATGATGATGCTCCTCCTTCAGTGTCCTTTCTCTGCCACCAAAATGAAGACAACAAACAGGCAAAAGTGACGCTCATTGTCACAGGACACACGCACACACGAACACACGCACACAGCGTCATTAAAAGGGAGGCCATGGGGCCCCTGTCCTGCTGCAGAGGGCGTAGGATGGCCACAGAGAGGGAGCTCCATCAGGGAGCTCCTGCAGGCCATCCCTATCCTTTATTGACATTCTTCGTTTCGATTCGTTTCGATTCGATTCGATTTTTCTCTCCCGTCTTTGTGTCTGTGTGCCAAGTGCAGGAGAATTTCTGAATTGCTGCTCCTCGATGCTCCTCCGCTCGACGCATTGTTGGTGGTCACTCGTGCTGCCCGGCACCCAACCAACCACCCACCCACCCACTCATTTAATGCGAATTTATCGCAAAATGCAATGCGTTTCCCTTCTTTTGTGTTCGGGCAATCCCCTTTACCCCTACTCCCTCCTGCCAGTCCCTTCTGCCCTGGCGTGGCAGCCAAAGGATTAAGTGTGGTCATCGAAAGACGACGTAAATGAAAAGGCAAACGGAACCAAAACCGTAACCGAAAAGGGAGTGGAAAGGGAGTGGAAAGGCAAGGAGTAAGGCAAGGAAAAGCTTTTGTTAATGGCGCTAAAGAGTTGAACGGTTGGTGGTGCCCCCCACATGCCACATGCCACATGCCCCATGCCACACGAGCGATTGCGTGTGGCTAAAGTCAACGTTAACTTCAACGCGTCTCTCGGCATCGTATGACATTTTTATTTTATATATAAAATAAAATAAATTTCATTTCATTTGATTTATTTACACATTTTAAAGCTCCCAAAATGCAATAAATCAACGTAGGCGTCTCTCTCTCTCTCACTTGCTCTCTCCCTCTCTCTGGGAACCTCTGTGTGGCCAAGCCCCTTTTTTAATTAACCGACAGCCAAAAGGAATTATACAAAAAACGACATAAAAGGGGAAGAATATCCGTATATCTGTATCTGTGTATCTGTGGGTATTTGTGTACAAAAAGGAATATGGTTATGGCACAGGTGGAAGACACTCGAAAATTGAGTTATTTGCGGGCCATAAGTTCACGATAATTGGGGAGTCTTTCGGAGTTAAAGTTGCTCACTTATCATTTTGAGCAAAGAATTCGGGTTAATTATGATTTTTGTTACCTAAATACCCAATATTTCGGTTCTAGTTCCAATAGATCCTGAGATATAGTGGCATATATTATTTTTAGTAGCTTTTATGGCAGGAAATTATACGAAATTTAATATATACACGTTTTATGTTCTTTAAAGCAGAAAGCGTGCTATGCCTTGCTCGTATTTGTGCGATTTCGGGGTATAGTTGAGATATTTATCTTAATTTTTTGTTTAAGTTGCTCACTAATCGTTTACCCAATATTATTTGGTTTAGTTCTGATTTTTGTTACCTAAATACCCAATATTTCGGTTCTAGATTGAATAGATCCTGAGATATCATAGCATATATTATTTTAGCTAACTAAAATGCCAATAAATGTTAGGAAATTCGGTATATTAATGGTATTTGCTCATTATAGAGAAAATTCTAGTATGCTTTGCTCGTATTTTTTCGGTTTCGAGATATTTTAGATATATTTTAAAGAAATTCTAGTTTAAAGTGCTCACTAATCTTATGTTGACTATGAATTAGGTTTGTAATAATGCCATCTGCTTATATACCAAATATTCCCGACCTACATTGATTGGATCCTGAGATACAAAATATATTTCATTCAAAATTAAGCCTAGGGTATGAAAAAATGGTAAATGGGTTAAATATGATGTCCATTTTATGAGAATATTTAAGGGAATATCATAGAAATATATTTAAGAATATTTAAGGGGATATTTGAAAAATATCTCAATTTCTACCCCCGCATGGTCATCATTTCCTCAGTTTCTTCTTTCTCAAAGCTTTTTTCTTTGACAGAGAAATCCGATTTGAAGTAAATATTATCAACATTTTTAATCCATTAGATTAAGGAAGTTTTTTAATCAGCAGCCAAAAAGTACTCGGCTGACAGCCCGCATCATCGATTGCCGCTTTTTAACTTTCACTCGAATGCACTTTTCAAATTAAACTTTTCCGCCACGTCTCCCCACCTCTCTCCACCTCCCTCCCCTGCTCCCTCTCTGCAGTCGCATATGTCTGATGTCCGGCGATTTCAATTACATTTCTTCACTTCAATCAAATTGCATTTCCCCAAAAAAAAATAGAAATAAATAAAAAATAAAAAAGGAAGAAGAAAATTGTTTGTGCAACACACGCGTGTTGCACTTTCAGTCATTCGTAAATTGAATTTACAGTTCAGTCTTAGCCAGGACTAAGGAGGAGTCCTTGAGGAACCCACCCACCCCCCATCTAATGATTGCCCTGGGGGATGGGTGGGGGTTTTCTCAATTTCTTTTGATTTCTTGGGCGATATCTTATCGCTTTTTCGAATGTCTCGTGACTGGGCGACAATTGTCGTTGTCCTCCCCCCCCCACCACCAAAAAAAAGTCCTCGAATCGAATGTGGCTGAGTGACTTCTGTCAGCCACGGAAGGACACTTGGAAATTATTGAAATTGTTTTGCCATTTTGCCACGAGGAGTTTGTCCTTTGGCGAGTGCCGTGCCGCATCCTGTGCACATTTTAGAGAGCCAGCTCCGGCTCCGTCTTCACATTCTATGGGGAAGGACTTGTCGCCATCGACTGGCATGTCTGACGATTGCATTCGTCCTGCCTGCCTGCCTGCCTGCCTGCCTGCCTGCCTGCCTGCCTGCTGCTTATCATTGCCATGGAATTTTCTCATTTTGAGCGATTCGAAGAATTTGTGTGGATTTTGGTTATTGATTTCCAAATGCCAAGGAGTCTCTCTGTCTGCCTGTCTCTCTGTCTGCAGTGCAGCGTCAGGACTGAAGAAGGATGTGTGTGTTCGTGGGCTGGGTGGATGGATGTGTGATTTTGAGCTTTTAATTAGTTGCTAATTTGCTTTGAGAAATTGCTGAAATGTGAAATAAATTGAAGTCAGACTCGAAGGAGAACAAAGGGATTAAAGAACTGCAGGAATATATAAGGATATAATGGGGACACTTTAATGGCTTCAACGAAGCTTTAGCTGGGAATATTCTTTATAAAATTGTTAGCAGAATTGGGATTGAAGTATTTTTGGTTCCATATCTCAGGATCTATTGAGAACAGTATCGATATATGGGGTATTTAAAATATTTCCATAATAAATACGTTGCAGAAATATTTAAATATATGTAATTTATGGTCTTCTTCTCATAAATAGTGTGGCATATCTCAGGACCTATTGAAGGTAGCCTCGAAAAAATTGGCAATTGGGCAAACGAAATAAAAGCGAACCCAAATCACCCAAAGTAAATGATTGGTGAGCTATTTTAAAATATGAATAAAAGCCTAAAGAACTTCTAGCAGTACGAGTATCTGTCGAATTACTTCCCATTTCCTCCATTTATGCTCTGACTTGATTTTCCATATTTTATTACCTTCCAAAAATCACCGAAAAGTAAAAGAAACCATATCGGTATCAGTATTTCATTCGCATAATCAATATAAAACTTGTATGGTTTTCTATACGACACAGAAGGCCTTCGAGCACTCTATGGAGCGCCCTCTCTATTAAATTGCACAACACGAACATTCGGGGGGCACTTGCACAGCCTCTCCCCCCAGTCCAGCCCAACCCACCCCACCCATCCCTCCCTACTTATCCCCCTACTTTTGCAGTTGTGCTGAAATATTTAGTAAGATTTCCGGCGTGTTGTAGCAACTTTTCAGCAGGCAACAGAAACGTTTTTAGGGCTTCAGCATACTCCACTTGACTCCAAAGAGAGACGGAGAGCGAGAGAGAGAGAGGGAGAGATCCCCTACCGATTTCCCTGCCCCCCAAGAGGAGGATGTTGTTGCCACAGCGACCTTTAGCCGAAGTGCGTGTGCTTCAGCGCATTAAATTGATTGCTATTCAATTATTTCCATGATGAGGCACGCGGGGGCCAATTTGAAGTTTTCCCCGCACTCTCCCCATTCTAGGGGGGGCAGGGACAGACTTTTCTTAGGGAAATTGTAGCAATAAAATTATTGATAAAGCCATAGAAAAAAAATATGGAGAGCGAAATGAAAGAGGGGAGGTGGAGGGTGGAGGGTGGAAGGTGCAGCCAACAAAAGAGTGAAAAGATGGCTATCGATGGCCCAGGAAATGCAAGGCATAAGAAAAATTGTCGGAAAAACTCCAGAAGCAATAGGAAAAGCAAAGGAAAACTAAGTGGGGGATTGGGACGAGGCCTGGGCCAGGGGTGGGGGTCTTGGGAGGATGCGTCCAAGCCAGAAAGGTAAGTAAAAGCCACTCTCCTACACGCGGGTCACAATTTAAATATGTATTATGATTATTTACAGCCAGAGAGCGCAAGGAAAATATAAATAAAACGACAGAGGGAGAGAGAGAGAAAATAAAAGTAAAAAGTAAAATAAAAATAATAAAAAGGTGCATAAAGAAAAAGGTGAAGCTCGAGATGATGATAAGCCAAAGAGTTGCACTGGGAAAAAATGGAAGCAAAAAGGGTAACGTTTTCAGGAACAGAAAAAATAAATAAAAATAAAATATAAAAATAAATTAAATTAAATTAGAAAAAGTTAAGTTAAAAGTTAGTTGAGGACTGAAAAAAGATGCGATTTCTAGACTAGGGATCCTTTATAGGGTTATAAATTCTTTGATGAATGATTTTCCATCGAAATTTATAGTGAAAAACTGATGAAAAACAGATCTTGGAAGAAACTAAAGATTGTGGATTATTTTCTCATTTAATTTTGATACTTTAGACTTTAAATAGAGCTAAAAATACACTACTAATTTATTCAATTTATTCTTCAGAGAAGAACCTCTATTCATCTTATTTAAACAGTAACTATAGGTATTTATCTGGAATTTAAAAGAATTACAATGAAAAACGTATTGAAAAACAGTTTTCTTCAAGTCGAAACTCCCCTAATTTTTTCTGCCAGTGTAGAATGGCGTTCAGCGGAGACTAAAGGTAGAGGGAGGTCTGCGACAGAGGCTGTTGCGGAGGCAGACGCTGAGTCTAGGAGCAGAGTGCCTCTGAGGCGGTGGCTAGTAGTAGTCGAAGAGGTAGGGCAGGAGGGACACACAGCAGTGGAGCCTGGTAAGTGGAGGGGTTGGGGGGGAAAGGCACCAGCACAAGCACAAGCAAATTGCACACGCAACGTCCACCCCCACCCGTACGTCCGCGTGTCCAAAAGCCTCTCCTTCCTTCCTGAAGCTTTGCCAAGATTAGCCTTGGAGATATGCTGCTGCTGCTGCCGCTCCACTCCGCCACCGCTCGCTGGCTCCGCGCTGGCTGCTGCTCTCAATAGGCAGGCGTCTGAAGAAAGTGCAAAGCCAAGGCTAAGAGCATTCGCAGCATAGAACGTGTTTGGGAAATGGCACTCAGAGAAACAAAACTAAACACGAACTAAATAATGGAAAAAAGTACAAGTAAGAGAAGGAATTTTAGAGGTATTTTTGGAAGAAATTTTATGGAATAATTTCCATAATTTCTCCTCCTATATGCAACCTCTCTCTGTGGTCCCAGCTTTTCTCTCAGTGTATTAAGTGCCTGGTGCTGCCATTCGCTTTGCCATTGGCACACAATTGGGTGCATTTTTCTCTCTTCATATTCGCAGCATCGTCGTCGTCGTCGTCGTCGCCTTAGTTACGCCTTAAGTTATGCAGCGCGCGAGTATCGTGTTGCAGGCTATTCCGCGTACACCCTATATATAACCCCCCCTCTGTACCCTATATGAAAGCACCTCTTGCCCCCCACTAACCCCTCGCTTCTGTGAACCAAAAGCCTGCTCCAGCTATAAGCTCTTTTCATTTTTATCCTTTTTGCCGCTACGCGATGCTATGCCAGGCGATGCGAGTGTTTAGATTAGGAGAAATTGCATGTTGCATCAAAATATTTGCACCGCCTGAAAACAGGGCGGGGGGGGAGGAGAAAGTGTAGATAAAAGGGTGGGTGAAAGTGGCTGCCAGGTAGAATGATGGCCTGCAATATTATGACGCTGCAACGTTGCTGCTGCCAATTAGCCTGCAACCAAAAATTTATAAAATTAATTGCAAATATCAATATTCCGGCCAATATTCCGAGCGGGATCGAGTGTGTGTTTCATGCCCGATTGCATCTATGCAAAATAGCCATTTTCCCCACCCGCTTTTCACGCGCTAATTGGCTGCTGCCTAGAACATCGAACATCGGTAATCACTAGGCACAAAATACTACATATACATATATATATATTTCCATAAATGCATTGAAAAATCAAATATAATTAATAACTCGGTTCCTGAGTTTTCGCGACTCCCAAACGAAAAAGTCGAAAAGTTGAAATTTTCAATTAGTTTTCGGGCCGTGTAATTTGCATTGTTTGCATAAATTGTCAAACAATTTGTTTGTTTTAAGAATTTAGCAACAAAAATACACACAAAAGTTATGCATAATAAATACCAATACTAATACCAATACCGCATATCGTTCTCCTTTCGTCCACAAACTCACCTGCAAAGAGAGAGAAAGGCAGAGAAATTGTTGGTCAGAAATTCCGTAAATTTTTAAATATTTTAAAGCCCTAAAGCAATGGTAAATTTGGCAGTTGGCAGAGCACGAGTCCGCTCTGGCCATATTGATGATAAATGATTGTCACAATCATTGAAAATACCAACAAAAAGGCGACGCAATGTACATGACAAATGAAACATTTTTTTCTTCTGTTCGTAAATGTTCTTTGTTTTATGATTTTTGCTGAATGGATGGTTTTATTCGAAATGGTCATACATTTTGGTAAATGTTAACATTTATTGGGGATATTTTCATGCCATTTCAATGACCCCATTGTATTTATTGAAATTTCTAGGGCTTAAATATATATGTTCTAGATATTAATTCGGGTTTTCTTATTGGAGTATTTTATTATTGGTTTTTATTCTCTGTGATATTTTGTTTAGTATTTTAAGTACTTTTTTGTGCAATTGTATTGTTTTATTTGGTAATCTTAGTATTTTATTTGGTATTTTTGTTAGATTACTTAGTATTTTGAGTATTTTCTTACTTAATTAATTTTTTTATTTTATAGTGATATTTTTTTTAGTAGTTTTGGTATTTTATTCATTTTTTTTTTTGCAATTTGCGGTGTATTTTTAGTATTTTATGTCTTTTATTGTGTAATTATATTACCTTATTTAGTATTTTTGTTTTTGTTTGAAATTTTAGTATTTTTGTACTTAATTTAGTATTACTAATATTTAATTTTGTATTTTTAGTATTTTATTTATTATTTTGATTGAAATTCCCAACTCCCTTTTGGACAAAAATTCCTATAGCCAAATTCCTCCGTTTACACCAAAGCAAATCTCATATTCAAATCAAACTAAAATCCAGCCTCCAAAACAAAGGCAATGCAGCGGCAAAAACAATTTTAGAATTTCCATTAGTGGGCTTTAAAAATTACTTCGTTCCAAAGAGAGTTGTTTTTTTGCATGCAACATCAAAAGGCAGCAAAAAGATGGAAGCTGCAACTGCAGTTGCAATTCCATTTATGAGGCGGCAGAGGTTTTGAATCAATGTTGCAGCATCTAAAAGGCGGAATGAACAATCCATGCATGTGTCGGCTGTGTCTATGCATGTGTGTGCGAATGTATCTGTGAATGTGTGCCAGGGTATCTACTCGTATGTATCTATGTCTAGCTTAAACAATGCCCAATGCATAAATAACTAGAAAAAAAACTAGAAAATCTCCAAACAAAGTGTACATGTAAATAGCACACAAAAAAACAGAAGAAAATAGAGGAGCTGGAGAACGTATCTAACAGATACACGCGCCATAAACTTTGGCCAAATCGTATGCTACATGCCACCGTGCCACCATGCCACCATGCCTCTCCTCGCCTCGCCTCGCCCCACTCTAGTGTTTTTCCGTATCCCATCATCCATTGCAGATGAGCATGGCCATAAAATATCAATTTCGTTTTACAAAAAGCAACAAAATGCCAAAATCGAACATAAACTTATGAGTCTCTCCCACTCTCTCTCCCTCTCTCTCTCTCTCTTTTAGCCAGCAAAAAGAGAAACAGCATTGAGAAAACGGTTCGGATAAAATATCGGTATAAAATGTGTGCAAAAAGAAAAGCGAAATAATTGAAAAATGCATTGCAGTAAAAATAAAGAAAAATATTGGAACGGGACGACAATGTGTAATATATTTCCCTGTATTTTTCCAACAATTTCCATAAACGAATATGGGAATATGCATTGCAGGCTATTTATTGTAGCCTGAATTGAGGGATAAAGGTGGGTTCAAGCGCAGGCAAAGATACATTTGATTGATGCCAAAAGTTGGAGAATATCTTTTTTGGATGGAGAAGGGAATATAAGAATTTATACTTTATTTAAAGATACATTTCTGGTAGAAGTTTGAGAATTATCTGATATTTTACTCGTATTTGCGCGAGCAAACGAAGCGAGTGAGCCGGGGGTTGACGCAAGAGCGAAGCCAGTGGGCTGTGAAACTATAATTACTTTTTTTATAAAATTTCCATCAAGAGACAATCTTTTTTTGCCACATTTGACTTAAAAATATTAATCTAAGACTTCTAGCATCTACTAGATACCCAAACCAGCTCTAAAATTCACACATTTCATTTTAAATGGCCTCGAAAAATAGCTACTGTCTTGTCAGACTTTCAAATGAGATGGAAATCTCCTCCGAAGAGTCATCCCGCACAACACGTGCCATTTGTCAGGCTGGGCTGGGCTGAAAACCCATTTGATGAGCCCCGTGACATGGGCTCTGGCCTAAGCAAAAGTACTTCTTCTGTACAAGATAATCAACTTCAAGTCACTTCAAATTGTATCTTTTGCCTACAGAAAAGATATATTTATGAGCGTCATAAATAAAATGGCAAACGACGAAGAAGAAATGCCTCTTTTTGAGGCCCAATGAGAAATGTGAGAACGTGTTGGGCATACAATTTATCCACAAAATTCTGAGGCTCACGTAGCGGAACTCCCAAAAAAAATTCAGACAGCCAGGAGAGGGGAGTGGGGGGGGGCAAACATTTGAGAGATTGTAGGTACCATTTTATTCAAACAACATTTGATATTTTCATTAAATGTCATTCAGCAGCGCACATCCGTTCCCAGCATTCTCTCGATGTGTCCTACAACTGCAGCGAAGCGTGGAAATTCTCTCTCTCTCTCTCTGTCTCTGTCTCTCGAGCACTGATATTTTTTGCGATGGAAAAATGCAAATAAACAACAAATGGACTGTGCAAGTAAATGAAATATTGAAACTAAACAACGTGGAAACAGGTGTCAACGTCATCATTCGACGTTTGGTTTCGAAGGTCCCTCCACTTGACAGTTCCACACCCCCTGCCCTCTCCATTACTCTCTCCATTCTCCCATCAAATTTTTTCGGGCTGGCTGTATTATTTGCATTTCATTTACGCTTCGACTGTTGTTTGCCTTTGGCCTTTCCCGAGGTACACGGAGAGCGGGAAGGGCATATTCTATTTGCAGGGGCTTATGTGACAGGAGCAAGGAAGTGTATATAATTTTCATGAATATAAGCAGTAAGTAGAGTCGATAAAAAAAATATATACCTATGATCTGTTGCTTCCCAAAAAATTCCCAAATTGGGAGAACCCAAATTTGTTTTCAAAAATTCTGTATATCTAGAAATCGAACATTGCTTTTATCTAAAAACAAAAAACTATTGCTATATAATATCAGTTACAATCAGAATGTAGGATAAACCAGCAGTAACAATTTTTTCGATAGTTTTTTCTGCGAAATAAAGGGCCAAAAAGGCCGTGTTTAAAATATATGTATTTGATTTATTTGAATATGAGAAGAGACGCTGTTTTCTATAGGACTGAAAGTCTCTGAGAACAAGAGAAAAAAATCCCTATAACAATCATGGCTCCCTTCTCACTGTATTTCCCTAGCACAAGTGATTTTTTTAATCACAGATAATCATATAAATAATCCTAGAATATGGAATGCATAGCTAAATATCAGAGGATTATCTTCTCTTAGTTACCAGGGTAACTCGCAGTCGTTTCCCTGGACTCTCAACTACTCTCTGGTTCTTTTTTTTGTATGGACCGCAGGTGTTCGAACCCGAACCCCAGAAATCAATCAACATTTGGATATGCTCAATGTGCGATAGTATTTCATTGTTTGTGCCGCGGCGCGGCGGATGGCTCTTTTGTTTCGTATTTTGTTTGCGGCTTGAACTTGACACTTGCCACTTGGTCAACCAATTGGGCCTCCCCCCTCCCTCCCTCTCTGTGCCTGCTGACCAAATAAGTCGCGACTAATACCTGGCAATGGTTCTTTGATGAGCTGTTGCTGTTGCCCCTGTTCCATGCTAATGACCGAGTCCGAATGGTGGTACGTCAACGGAAGTCGTGATTTGGGAAAGCTCAAATTATAGAGACAAAGAGCGAGAGAGAGAGCGAGAGAGAGAGAGAGAGCTCGAACAGGAGTGTTAGATTGGCTTAGATAATTATGGCTAATTAGGTAAATAGGCTTGACAAATCAGTCAACAAACTGTAGACCCACAATCAAGCACAGCCGATGATTTGAGTTAATTAAAAGGAAAGTTTGGCCTACGGAGGAAATTCTAGTACGTGCTGGGACTTAAACAGAGAAAATTGTGATGGGAAAACGGTTTACTAAGGCTTTAATTTGTGTTTATTATATTTGATTTATTTGTATCGAATGCTGGAAAATGTAGAAATATAGAATATGATCTTCAAAAGATATCGAGTCAAGCCACGGAGTGGAAACAGAATCTTCAGAGTTGGAATCATCGGTAGAATGAAATATCAAGTTTATTGCTAAGCTACTCTGTGAAAGAGAGACTAAAATATAGAGAGAATATGTGCGACGCAGCGGTGATATTTTTTACTTCATTCTGTCTATAATAATGATATATATTCCTCATATTTGAGAACCGGGTAATATATATCAATTATCTATAAACTATCCATTGAAAACCGAATTTAAAAGCCGATACAAAAAAGATAGCCTATAGCCAAAATCAATCTCTCTCAAATAAAATAGTAATTGCTTCAAAACAATTAGTATCTATAAGTAAACGTATCTATAATATTAATTTACTCATTTGTAGAACTGCAGTTAATTATTTTCTATTTTCTATATTTTCTAATTTCTCTTTCTAGAGTACATAACTCATTTGAATGCTAATTTCCCACCAATAGAGTCAAAGCTCAATAATTTGTTGTCTATTTGCTACTCAAAAGGAGACCAAATCCATTCAGTTTTTGCCAATTTCTCTATCAGATATCATAGTAGGATTATATTTCATTTTAACCCCATACCCATAACCCCGCAGAACACGCACCCGAACCCAAATATCATTTCACTTCAATACATAATTAAGTTGTCAACGCAAACACAGACTGCAGATACATTTCGCTGTGTATATGTTTTTCCACATTTATAACATTTCAAATTATGCAAATTTCATTTATGGTTTTTATTTCAGCGATTTTTTTGTGTTCTTTTTAAAATTCTATCAAGCCAAATGGAATTTGTTGCCAGTGCCAGAGCGTGGTAAAATTATATTAATTTTGCAGCGCGTAAAAGTTCATTATGCATAACGAATATACAACAAATAGCAAGCAAACAACAACAATGGGGCGTTCATGTTAAATGTAGCCTATAATTAAATATTGTATCTACTGGATACGAGGAGAGAGAGAGGGTGCGAGCTGTGAGGTGGAAGAGTACGCGACGCCTAACGCATTTTGACAGGGCAATTATTTAAACGCCGACGCCGACGCTGACATCTCTCCGCAGTCTCTCGACTGTTCATATGTCATATTTCTAGCTGCTGCTGCTGCTGCTGCTGCCTGGCACACCTTTTGTATCTGCGGCTGTTGTCGTATCTGTATCTATGGCTCCACCTCTGGCTCTGGCTCTGGCAAATGCAAAAATTACAAACGCCTTGGCGTCTAATGATTGTCTTTCGAGTGTTTTTTTGTTTTTCGCTGTTTCGCTGTGTTTATGGCAACCTTTGATTGCTGACCTGATTTTCCACAAATTGCACTTAATGAAAAGCATAGCTACAGATAGATCTCAAGGGGCTTGGGCTACTTTTCTTGCTTGTAGATATCTTTCAGATATTTTTATTGCAGGAATTTAAGAAAATTTCCATAGGAAATAAAGGGAAAATGAAGCTTCAGTGTATTGTTTCCGCTTTAGATATTTCAGAGATACTTTTGGAGTCTTTTAAGGTTATTTTCTTGGTTGTAGATATTTTACAGAGATTTTTATTGCAGAAATTTAAGAAAATTCTCATGGGAAATAAGGAAAACCCATAACTACAGGAATCTAACACCAGTTTCAGTGTATTTTCTTTGCTGCAGATATTTCAGAGATACTTTTGGAGTCAATTGAGGTACTTTTCTTGGTTGTAGATATTTTACAGAAATTTTTGTTGCAGGAATTTAACAAAATTTCATTACCAATTGAAGTTGTGGTATATTTTCTCTGCTTTAAATATTTCAGAGATACTTTTGAAGCTTCTATTGATAAGAAACCATCGAAAACCATTTTCTCCCACAAGAATCCCTCCAAACAGGAATTTCTCCCCAAATAGTAGTCTCGAAAACTCTCCCTGGAAGTCCCTGGAACACGCAATGAGTGTCTCTGCCAGGTAATAACCTGAGAAAAAAAACGCTGTCCAAAAGCTAGACGAAAGCTGGTTGCAAGCCTGCAAGCCATTCCCATAGCCCCATATCTCATGGGCAGCAATACGTTGGACATATCCTTGAAGCTTACATTTCTCAGCTGTCAACTGTTTAACTCCTCGACTTCTCGACTCGACTCGACTCAACTCGACTCCACTCCACTCCTCTTCGATGGAGAACCTCTTTGGGTTTTTGCATATTTGACTTTGACACTTTTGCAGTTGTGTTGCAGTGCTATTGTGATGTTGGTTGTTGCTTGTTGCTTGTTGGTTGTTGCATTGCTCTGTTCTGTTCTGTTCTGGCTCCTGTTAACATGTCCAACTGTTGGTCTGTCTCTCCGTCTTTCCGTCTTTCAGTCGTTTCTGGCTATCAGGTCTGTCTGTCTGTCTGTCTGTCGCTCTTTCTGGCCATCAGGCGAGGTCTGTCTCTCGGTCTCTCGGTCTTTCTGTCCAGTCAGTCGTTTTCTGGCCATCCCAGCAGCGACAATGAGCCGGGGCATTCCTCTTGAACACGCAACGTGCAATTGTCAGTGTCAAGCGTTGTGGCAAGCTGTGCAAAAATATATATACATATACCTACATATAATACTCGTATCTGTGAGATACATTCGTGTATATATGTATCTGAAAGATAGGTAGGTTGCATGTTTCATTCGAATGTGGAGAGAGGCTACTGCTGTTGCCATTCGCGTGGGCGTTGCTGAGAGGAGAGTATCTTTGCTTTGTGAAAGAATCAAAAGTGCTCAAAAACAAAGCAACAGAAGATACATTTTAAAGATACAAAAAATGTAAATTGGTTTCAAGACTTCATTCCTTTGAATATTCATTATTCTTAACACTTTTCAATGGTTTTCCACTAGAGTATTGCGCATTCGCTATGGATTTTCCTTTGTCGCACATTTTGACAACTTTTTCGGGCAGACACAGATACAGATACAAACTCTACAAATTGAGTGATGGCTCTACAGAGTGAATGAATTATTTTTCTCCTTTTTTTTGTCATAAAGTTCACAATTCAATTTAAAAAAAAAAGCCACCGAAAAATAGTTGAGGAGCTAACGAAATCTGTCGGCTGTAGTACGTGTATCTGTCGGATGTGCTGCAGCGTTCTATATCCCCACTGTAGTACTGTTTGCATCTCTTGGATGCGGTATGGTAGATTATCTCTTAGTTGCACTACAGGGTGTATCTTTTAGCTTTAGTATGGGTTCTATCCCTGAGATGTGCTGGGAAGAGTATCTTTTAGCCGTGGTACATTTCGTATTTGTTTAATATGGTACAGGGAGTATCTTTCGAGAGTATCTCTAGGCTGTGGTACAAGGATTGAGTTCGGGGAGTATCTTTCCTCTAAAGTATGAGCTGTATCTCTTGGATGTGCTGTGAAGAGTATCTTTTGACTGTAGTACGGTTTATATCTGGCAGTTATGCCACTAATAGTATCTCTCACCTGTAGTACGGTTTGTATCTTCCGGTTGTGTGGCCTAATATACCATTTAAGAACCAAATCTCCTCCCAAATGACTCCGGGGGCCATCAAAAAAAAAAAGAAAAAAAAGATTGCTCTACTCTGCACTCGTTTTGCTGGCTTTCTGGTCATGTTTGACAACCTGCCGAAATGCAATTAACAATTGTCCCCGGCAGTGGTGGTCGGGTTCAGACACACAGATGACACACATGCTTAGAAATACATGCCACAGGGGCAGTACGGCCAGTGGCAAAGCCGTGAAAGGGGCTGCCATTCGAAAGTATCTCAAAGAAATGGAACGAGATTCATCCTTAAATCTCGGAGCGTAGCCAGAGATCCGCTCTGAAACTTTGATTCTACTTCTAGGCCCCTCTAGTGCTTGGTTGCTGCTGCTCTCTAGCCCCTCTTCTGCTCTCATTTCTGCAGCTAAGCCTCTGCCCCGAGGGGGCAGCCAGTAGTTGTCATGAACAAACAGAGCCGCAGAGAGGCAGGGAGACAATTGCACCGTTAGAACGGCAGCATCGGCAGCAGCAGCAGCAGCAGAAATACACAAATGAATGCCCTTTGGCACCTGTCGACATCATCAACCTGGTTGTCAGAGTATTTTGCATAGTTTTGCAACAGCAGCAAGCAGCAGGCAGCAGGCAGCTCTTCACCTCTCTCCTCACCATTCGACAAAAATTAGCCATTGGGGCTACAGGAGAGTTCTGCGTTCTGGCCTTCTGCTGTGATCTGCTGGCCCTGTTTTGGGTGGTGGGGTGGTTGGGCGAAAACAGCAAATTTACCTGCATTATTTGCATGTAGAGCCCACTCCCTGTGGAATAGGAATGGGAATGGGAATCGGAGTCTGGTTCTGGTTCTGGTTCGGGTTTGGGCTCTGTTCTGGTCGACATTAATGCATAATTTTGCCAAACTATTTTGAGGTTTGTTTGGCTGGAAGGCAGAGGTAAACCACATGCAGCAGTAGCTTTCCCCCTTCCTCTGCGTGCCTGCCCTGCCCTGCCCTGCCCTGCCCTGCTCCTCTCTCTGCCAGGCCAATTTATTTGTCATGTCAATATTAACGTCGTACAGAGAGAGAGACCCATGGACTCGTGTTGGCTCCGATAGACAGTTGGAAAATCCTGGGAAACTTGAAGCCCGAAACATAATTTAGTTTGGTTTTCGGTTGCATACTCTCTCCCGCTCTCTCCCTGTCCCCCTGTGGATGCTTTTGCGGTTTTCTCTGTTGCCTGCTGTCAACTGCTGCCCAAACTGTCAAATATTTGGCCCAAAATCTAAGGCCAGGAAACTGCATACACTGGCAATTGTGAAATTAATTAGAATCTATTGGGAAAGAGAGCCTGAAGAGAGGTTGAAGTGGGGGAAAAGGCAGTGTGTGAGTGTGTGTGTGTGCCGACTAATGCAGTCAACTTATATTCATTAAAATAAATGGTAATAATTGCAGAGAGAGTGTATCGGCTGAAGGAGTGCAGATAGAAATAAGTGCAAATTAAGGAAATTAAGGAAATCTTGTGGTTTCAACAGAGGGAAAGATGTGAGGTATCTCCTCTTGCAAGATTTGAATACAAAGCAAACGATTTTCTTTAATGGAAAACAGCTAAAGCGATCGATTTTTGGTATCTAGGGATTGCTCTGTAAATTTATCAGTTTATTTTATATATATTATTATTTAATAAAGTTCAGATATTCCATGTATAGGAGAGGTTCTTTTACTGCTATGAAGGTATCGATTTTTGTCGATAAATTGGTGTCGATTTACAATAATAAAGTGATTGAAATCGGTATGGATTTTTGTAGATAAATATTTAATTACTGTTATCGATAAATTTCTATCAGGCTGATTGATAAATTGGTATGTATTTTTGTATATTTTTTTATTTGAGTTAATCGACAAATTTATCGATACATTTTTATTTATTTTTACCAATAAATTTACCAATTTTTGCTGATAAATGGGTATAGATTCTTATCGATTAATTGGTATACCACGAAATTTGTATATTTAATATATAAATCGATTTTTTTCTAACAAGAGAATATCAATTTTAATCGATAATTTCTGATAGATTTTCTAGAATTTTCTAGAAGTTAGATTATGGAAAACTCAAGACTAAAGCATAGAAAATGAGACAAAAAAATAATTGTAATCCATAAAAATTGAGTTTGAATCCCTAACAAATAGGAAATGTATGCTTAAACAGCGGAATGGCTCCTACCAATACTTATATGTATAACCTGGTGAAGCCTTTCCCATTCCCTGATTAATTTATTGAAATTCCCATGGCAATCCATAAGAATCCTCCCGGCAGCGTGTCGTGTCTTTCTCTTGCATGTCTGTCTGCCTTTTTGCATTGCACAATGAATAGCAGGCAATCAAAATATTGATTGAACACATTATTTAGCAAGAGAGAAGCGCAAGCCCAGGCCCAAGCCGAAGCCTCTTTTCTTTCGCCATGAAATTAACAAGAATTAAAGAAAGAAAGGTGCGCATGCGTGGCCCCCATTGAAAGAGCACTCCTGCTGCAACTGCGACTCCAGCTCCGACTGTGAGACTGTGACTCCTTCTGCGGCAAGTTGGTCACGCATTGTGCAACCATAAATCTTTTGGGGGCACAAGGCGTTGAAAAATTGAAGTAAAGAGAAAAAGCGAGCTGGGGAATTGGCTTAAAAGCTGCGCCTGCGCCTGCGCCCGCACCTTGTGGCAACATTTTCTTTGGTTTGGGTTGGGCCGAAAGGCAGGCGCCTGCCTTCTCCACATCCACCTCCTCCTCCTCCTCCTCCTCCAGCGACTGCGACTATTGTTATAGCCAGGGGTTTGCTTTTCTTTTGCATACTCGCACACACATGTCCGAGATTTCGTTTGTGTGACTTCATTAGCAGTCAACAGTCGACAAGTTTTCCAGCTTGAAGCCCAGGTAAAATCCCTCAAGTGTTTGGCAATTAGCCATGCTTCATTGCCCGACAAATCAGTTTTGTTCTTATGGTTATTTCTCACTCTGCTGCCGTTGCTACTGCCATTGTTTCTCTCTATGTGTGTAGCACTTAGAGACATTCATTAAGAGTGACAGGAAATCATAAAACTATAATTTGAGGCCTTGATTGTAACTCGAAACGAACGTTTTGGGCTAATTGGAAGGCGCTTTGGCTTTGTTTTCGGTTGCTTCTGCGGGTGGGGCAGGGTTTCACATGGGAAACAATTCCCCAAAAATATTTCAGATTTATTGTGTGGCATGTCACATGGCAGTCGTTGCTATGCTGCAAAAACTACTTTTCCTGCAAGTTCAACTAGATTTTCTCCATGATTTAATGGTCCTCCATTTCCTTGCATTCCTTTCAATCATTCAGCGTTAATTTTCCCTTGAATACACTCTTCAATTTCTCTGCATTGATAGCTCTTCTAATGCCTTAATTAATGGCACGTGAACAATTTTCTCATCCATCTATCCATCTATCTATCAATCTACTCCTTTGGCCAGGCACCCAGGAGGATTCTTCGCTCAAGTGCCTGCCTTCCACTCAATCATTTGTAGATTGAACAATTGCTCGTCATTTTCCTGCGGCTCTCCCCTCTCCACCAATGGACCTACTTCAAAGTGGAGTCTCTCATTCATGGACTGCTGCCATTGCAACTTCAAAGTCGAGGCTGCTGCTGCAATCAGCAGCGGGAGCAGCAGCGGCAGCAGCAGCGACGCGACGCGACGTGCCTTATCTTTTATCGCCTTGGTTTGCTTTTTATTATTTCTCTTGTCCGTCTGCCACTTTGCCTCGTATTGTCGTCACTCTTGTCCGGTTGCAAGTCTCAGAGTCGTTTGTTGTGGGGGTTTCTCTTTCGTTTTTTTGTTGCTTTTTTTGTTTGTTTGGTACGTGCAGATTGTCTTTTTCGCGCGTTGTCTTTTGATTGAAGAACGCAGCCAAGAAGCGGAAATGTCAAGCAGCAGCATAAACACAAACATAAATCTCAATGATGATGATGATGATGATGATGATCGTGCCACAGATTACCATTACATTGGCGTTGTTTAATGACGATGACACACAGCTGCAGAGCCACCCACTTACATTTGGAGACGCCTCCAAATTGCTGCATCTGCAAATCTACAAATCTGCAAATCTACAAATCTGCATCTCTGATTTCCCGGCTGCAGCTGTGGCTGCAGCTGCCGGCGGGGGGTTTCGGTTTTCCGCCTCTTTAGCATAATTGTATTCATCTGAGATTTGCGACCACCTACGCGCCCGCGGGAAAATTCTATTCGCGAATTGTGCGACACATTTTCACAGCATTTCGTGGAAAACCCGCACAACGGAGGGGGTGGTGGGGAGCGGGGAGGCTGAGTAATTAGAAATTCTGGGAGGGAGTGTTTTTCTTGGCTGTGTGCCTAATGAATGAGTTGAAAATTATCCAAAAATTAAATAAAAAGTAAATACAAATTGTGGGAAACATATATTAATTTTTGGAATTCGATTTTCACTGCAGCTTGGAAAGAGAATCTGCAGGGAATATGTTTGAAATTTCTGGGAAAATTGTATTTAATGAAAATAATGAATAAGAATATTCTTGGAATTTACGATATCGCATTAATTGGCCAAGTAAATATTTTTTTGGCTATCATCAGTCATTCAATTTTCCTTTCTCTTCACATCTCATTCTCCTTATTCTTTCTCTCATTCTTATTCGCTTTATTCATATTCCTTTGATCATTGAGGACATTTCTCCAATATATTTTATCAACATTTATTCATTAAATATACGAAATATAATCTTTTTTTAAAGATTATAAATTTTATGCTATATTTTCTCACTAATTGTACAAAAACTTACGAAAAATGCCATTAAAAATCAGAAAAATTCCGAAAAAAAACCTAAATGTTCAAAAAAATACTATAAAATACTAGAAAAAATAAACATTATAGTTAGTCTTTAATTTCGTTCAACATTTCTAACATTTTTCAATAAAATACTAGAGTATTCCATAATACTCTAGAAAGAGAATCCGAAAAGCCTATACAAAAAATATCATATAATACTAGAAAAAATAGAAATTAAAGAAAATAATTATTCTTAAATAGTTTAAACATTTCTTACATTTTCTAAAACAAAAAATATGCTATCTAAAGCTCATAGAAAACTCCCTATACCTTCCAAAAATCTACCTCCAAAAACCACTTCACCCGAAAAAATCTGCCCCAAAAACCTTCCCCCAAAAAACCACCTCCTATTCCAAGACCCCGCCTCCTTTTTCAATCATTTTGCTTTATCTGGTATCTGCATGCCACCGTCCAATCCCACTGCCAAATGCCCCACTGCCGTGTCTCCATTTATGAGTAGTATTCATGAGTGTTCCATTCCCTAGCCATTATTAAACGTATTTTGATTGCTACCTAAACAACGAAGTGACTTCCTCGTGGGCATGGAACTCCACTCCACTCCCTCTATAATTAATATAAATTTCGCCCACAGAAACTTTTGGCTAATGTTTCGCCCTGCGGTCTACCACGAAACAAAAAAAAAAAAATACACGAAATACAAAACAAAAACCGTTTGTTTGTTGACTGAAGTTTTGCCGACAAATGGCGGAGTGGCGGGCCCTCCACTCTAACAAGCCCTGAAAAAGAGGAGCACAAAAACTCCACTGCTCCACCACAAACAGCAATAAATGAAATCAAATAATTTGTTTACTTTTGTCAAGAAATTTGTTGGTGGGCCACAGCCGGCCACACAAACCGCAGGGCAAGGGAGGTGGAGTGATGAACTAGAAGAGGACCTGTAAAATTATAATGGACGGGAGGAGGAAAGGCTAGGGTTTCTGTGAAAATTAGAAAATTAGGGAAGACAACTTTGAAAATATCAAAAACATTTCTAATTAAATTGAATAAAATAAAAAAAAAATAGGGCAAAGTTTATATAATTTCTGGATAATTTTCGAAAATTTCTGGAGATTATTTTAAAAATATTTAAAACAATAATATAAAAAACTAATAAAAAAAAAAAATAATAATAAAAATATAATAATAAATGAAAATAGTTTTATAGCCTTACTGAATTTTAAATTAAAAGATACCCACATAAAAAAGCAGTATATTTATATTATTTTCAAATAATTTTCTAAAATTTTGAAAGATAATTTTAAAGACACCTTAAAAAAAAACAAAATATCCCTTTCATGTTCCCTGCTTCCCTCCAGCCTAACAAACCCTTCTCAACCCACTATTGGAGTACAGGGTAACACACTTTTTGGTTCACACAGTGCCCCAGAGGCCAGGGCGAGAGATTCGCAATCGTGGTGCTAATTTGTAGCGCCCATTTCCGTTCTTTATGTGGCACCAGGAGGGATCCCTTTGTGGATCCTTAACGCTGCTTATTGGCTGCCATTTCGTGGTGTGAGGTCTGGACCTTTCTTTATTGATGCCCCGCAATTAGCATCGCTGTCCCGTCGTAAACAAAGCTTAAAACCCTTTGAAGCCGCGGATGTTCTTGGGCAAACAGAGTGCCACACAAACCGCAAATAAACCTCAGGCGGCGACGACCTTGACTGCAGCAGAAACAGAAACAGAATCGGAACTGCAACAAAGACCCGACCCACAGGAACTGAGTCAACGCCTCCTCACCATTCAGGCAACGGAGTTTCGTATGAGAAAAGGTGTTGAAAACCGGTTTAACATTTAACATTGTTTCTGTTTTTTGTTTTTTAACCGGCAAACAGTTCTTTGAACCTTTGGCTTTTTGATGAATTTATTTGGTGTTTAATGTCGACCGATTGTCGGTTCGGGTCGGTGGTAACGCGTGCCGTTTTTCCCCCTCTTTCAAATGTATTTCCAAGGGAAGCCGACGCCGCCGCGGCAGCCGCCGGCCAACAAAGAGGTTGACAAAACTAATGGACGGATGGTCGGATGGTCGGACGGTCGGCTGCCGCTTAATGATGAGATATTAACGCATATGGGGTTCCAGGGAAAAGTACCGAGTATCTGCCTGACATATGAGTCGATCTGAGGCGATCTTTGTAGGCTGACAAAATAAATGAGATATTATGTTGGATTTCCCTGGAAAGGGAATGTCCCCAACCCAGATGCCCCGTGGAAGGGGGCTATTGGAATTTGAATTGAATTTTAGCTGGATTTTAAGAGTGGAATAACCTTTTTTTTCGGGATCTTTTCATGGTTTAATATTGAGATATTATAACAGATATTTGGGAATTATAGTCCTGAAGTTATTGGTATTTGTTGTTGTGGAAAAAGTAGTTTTACTCTTAAAATTTACGAATTTCTTGGTCAAAGAACATATCCCACCAATAGAGCTTATAAAATTTCTCAAACCTAAATTTTAACCAGTAAGATTTATGGGAAATATCCTAAAATCATTAAAGATCATAAAGATCATAAATGAATTACTTTTAGAGCTTTAAATGTCTTTAAAATAATCATCTTTTTTTAAGCCTTTTACTTAGGAATTCTCTCACATCAATAAACTTTTTCTATTGCCTAAAATTGTACTAGATTTTAAGATTTCTGTTTTAAAGACTTTCCCAATTGCTTTAGATAAAAAAGTTCCATTCAATCTACCCTTAAATAACTTATGCAACAAGCAATCATGAAGCAATCAATTCATCCTCTGTCCTTGTCAAACAATCAAATTTGCATGCATTTTCTAATCTGTTGTTTTTTTTTTTTGGCAATCGTTTTGCATTTCCTCATGAATTTCACTCCGTCTCTCTGTTTTGGCTCAAAGAGAAATCCGAATCAAGCTGGAAAAAAAACAACTGGCTAATCACCCGTCGAGCATTGAACATTGTCAAGTTTTCAGTAGTTTTCGGTAGTTTTCAGTAGTTTTAGCCATTAAATGCCTTGCCAGAGGCAAAAAACTTGCTCGAAAACACGGTCATGTCATGTCACGAGAAGTTGTCTTTTCCTTGCATTTGAATGGAATTCCCTCACCTTTCTTCCACTTTCTCTCCCTCTCCCTCTCTCTCTCTTTGTCTTTCTCTTGTTGCGGAACTGTGTCTCTTGTTTCTCTCTTTCCCTCTCTGTGTGTGTCTCCTGTTGTTGCTGTTGTTGTTGTTGCCTCTCTCGTAACAACTTCCGCAACACATTTGTCCAATTTGCACACAGAACAGCAACAGCAAACATTTTGCCCCGAAGCTCAATTGTTCCCAATTATTTCTCTCTGTGGCATGTGTGGCAAAAAGGTGTGGAAAGTGCTTTTTCGTAGCCATAAATTCTGTCTCTGCCAATTAGGAGAAGGAGAGATAGAGAGATAGAGAGAGACCCCCCCCTATGGCTTCTATAATTAGAGATTGCCAAATGGTCTCCCACTTGGGAGTGGGTCAGTGGGGTGGACAAATGGAGATACAATGCATGTATGTATGTCTGTGTGTCTTTGGGGGAAAATTAGTCAATGAAATTATGGAATTTGGAATCGTTTACAATGGGAAATATTAGCAGAACCGAGCTGAGCCCTTTTAGCACTCCCCTGAGCTTAAAAGAGCTATAGAATTCTTAATAAATACTTCGTAACAGAGGATGATGCCTAAGCCTAGAAAATAAATCAATAAAATTTTAATATTTATAAGTAAAATTTAAAGGTGAGTGGAATGCGTAAAAAGGAAATTCTTCCATTAACATTTGGGCATTAATATGCAAATATTTGATTTAAATTTAAATAAATATATTTAAACTAAGCATTTTCAAATTTAGATTAAATATATTTCCTACAAATTTAATTTATTATATTTATTTTAAAGTGTTTTATATTTATATTAAATATCGGCACCGAATTAAAAATAATAACAATTAAAAACGAATTAAAAAGTTAAGAAAAAAAATACAAATATTTAAATGAAACATTTTTAAATTTAGATTATTTAATATATTATATGTATTTAGATTAAATATCGTCGCCGTATTACAAACACTTTTCAATACATATATATTTAAATCAATGTGAATTCTTTTTAATTTCATTATTTTTGTAGCTAAAAAAACAAATTTAATTGCCATATGGGTGTGTTGCTATTATAATGAAACCGAAACCTTTAATCCCACTCCCCAATCAATCTCCATCCTTTAATTAACTCAATTTTCTCTATAATTAAATATGTTTATGCTGCCTCACACTTGTTTATTGTTTTTGTTTTTGTTTCTGTTTCTGTACTCTGTATGTACGAGTAGTACATTTTTGGTAAACTTCTCAATTAATCCAATTTCTCAAGCCTCGAAAGCCAAGTCATGCCACATGACGCACACGCCCCAAAAGGCACACAAAGCACAGAATGACTCATCATCGGCAGCTTCAACTGCGACTTGAGCCACAGCACACACAAAACTTGCAACCTCTGGGGCACAAAGTCCACAAAATAAGTCCAAACCGTTGCAACAGTCGGCGGCGGTGGCGGTGGTGGCGGTGGCGGCGTCGGCTGGCACTGCCACTGCCACTATTGTGGTTGTCTGCTGGCGTTTATCTGGCGACAGCAAACAAAAAAAAGGCCTCCAATTTCTGTTGTCTAGACCAAAACAGCTGACAGCTGTGCCGCCTGGGCCCATAGATGCCCGCGGGGCAGAAACCAAGTGGCAGAGTCCGCCCGGTCGCCCAAGTCTTAGCCAAAAAGATGATACCCCCAGCCACTCTTTTTTGACTGTTAAATCTTGTTAAATTAACCAACGGTTTAAGCTCTCTTTCCGACAGTCAAGTCAAGCTCGATTTAACGCTCAATTTAGCGGCTTTCGAGGCTCTGGCTCTGGCTTTGGCTTTGGCTTCAGCTTTGGCTTAAATGATGAATCGCCGAGCATCGCAACGCTCTGTCATTGATAAATAAAACCTCATTAGTCGGGGTCTCTAGCCGAAAAAAAACAACAAAGTTTCTGTTGGCCAGAAGCTCCGTCCTGAAATATCAGAGAAATCTTGACAGATAGCCCAGGCATTGACTTTTGGGCTTCCCTCCACTCCCACAGCGGGGGGGGCGAAATCGGTTAGTGCCACCCAAAGTGTTTGGGGCTCGTGGTTCATGGAAATTGAATGAGCCAGCGATAACAAAGGTCAAAGTGGCCATAATTATGTAATTTGTTGGCCTGAATGCAGAGCATTTTATTGTCAAGAATGGGAAGAATAGGTGCGTGTGTGTGCGTGTGTGTGTGTGCGATTGGAACCCATTGGATGTAATCGTTAGAGGCAATAGAATGACAATAAACTTGGGCCAACAATAGATCGAAAAATGGGAATAAAAATGAAATGAAATTCAGAGGAGAGGAGAGCATGATATGAGTGATGCGAGGGGTCTGGGGATGGCTGTACGCCAGGGGTGTAGGTGGTCAAAGCCTTCCAAGAGGGGGTTCTTAAGGATATTTTCTATGGCAGCAGCTTTGAAAATGAAGAAAGGGAAAAAAAAGGTTTTATTTTATTTTTTGTATTTTAATTTAATTCAAAGATAATATTTTTCGAATTAAATTAGAGTAGAGATTGATTTATACTATATAAAAATACATTTAACCATTTCTCCACATTTAATGCACCTTTTACGAAGGATGTCTGTGCTTCGAAGCCAAAAACTAATCTTCTATACCCTTTAATTCTCTTAAAAACCATTTTGTATATCCTTTACAACTATCTGCGTAAATAAATCACTCACAATCGTCATCTAATTTGAATAATACCCGAACAATTATGATTTATGGCTTAAATAAATCAAAACGTTGAATAATTTATGCAGATTTGTCTATAAAAATGATTTATGCACACAGCAAGCGTATTTTTATATGATTTAGAGCAGCTTAAATGCAAGGAAAATGCATAAAAGGGATTAAAAACGATACAAATATATATGGAAAATGCATAAAACAGGTTAAAAAACCACATAAATATTTGGAAAATATATATAGAAGTAGAAATGTCAAGTAATTAATCAACCAAATTGAATTACAAAGTCCTCTTCATATTTGCTAGCCAATTATATGATGTAATATTAAAAAACCATGATTATCCCTGTACCTTAAAGATTTCAGCTGTCTCTTCTATAATTATTATATTTTCTTCCCAATTTTCTACCAATTATTCCTTTCAAATGAACGATCCTATCTAGTCTCTTAGTAATTGATTATCCATTGATCTCTATGGCAATCAATTTACCAACCTAATTGATCTATTCAGGTTCCCTCCAAAATCTGTTCCACCGAATGACCTTCTGCACTCTCACCCCACCTCTCGTAACCTAATTCACAATTAGGGCACCCTGCAGATCTCCCCCCCTGCGGCGACACTACGCCTCTGTCTCTGCCACTGCCACTGTACGCGCTGCGCTGCGCTGTCCTCCCGCTGCACAGCTGGTCCCGTGTTTTTTCCCCAGAAAATATGGGCACGTAACCTCCGCCTTGGGCCACAAAAGGCCACACACACACGCACACACACAATCAATGATGTGAATGTAGGTGAAAAAGGTGTAGGCCAAAAAAGGAATAGAGCAAGCCGAAAGGTCCGGGGTTCGGGCCAAGAGTGAAAGTCATAAAACTGTGATGTGGCTAACAGGACACGCAGCACAAAGGCAATATCCGATAGGAGGACGATAGCCCTAACAAGGGGCGTGCCTGCCTGCCTGCCTGCTGCTTCATTCCTTTGACAGTAGTGTCATGATAATTAGTTCTGGCCATGGCCCAAAGCAGGGTAAGGGGCAGAGGCTTCGGGGGTTCGAGGGGCATTCGTATGCGACAGTGGCATGCGTGTGTGTTGACTTCTTTTTTATGACTTCCATTGTTTATGTTGATTTGATGTTAATTTCTCGTAAAATTTGATAAATATCTCAACAAAAAAATTAGGGGCCTCAAAAAAAAAATAATGGGAAAAACCCAAGGGGTCATAACATTTTCATTTACCTTTTGAAATATTTTCTTTGCTCTTTCTGTTGTTTTCTGTGGGCCACTCGAGGTTTACCTCTTGACCTGCATAATGTCGAGGGGTTTCTTCTTCTCTGTACTTTTTATTGTTGTGATTTTTGGTTTCGTTTTTCTCTTCTTTCCGAATTGAAATTTGGAGCAAGACACTTGAAGATACACAATTTATTTTTTTTTTACAATATTTTTTAATTGATATAATCTATTGCGGAATTTTCAGTGCACATTTATTTGAGGCAATCAACGAACAGAGCGGAGCGGAGCGGAGCCACCGAGTGAGCAATTAAACAAAATGGAACGAAAACTGTGGCTTCTTTGCTTTTTACGATCGCAAGAAATTTGCATGAAATCAGCAAATACACTGAGAGAAAAATCGTTGTAGATCACTGGGTTTAGGGGTTTTCGGTATGTAAGGACACTTGACACTCTGTCGGAAGCTTATTTGAAGCTAGTTGTTAAATTTTTGCCAACATTTGGTTTTTCGCTCTTTTAGTTGTTTTTTTATTATAATTTCCCACACAAAAACCCGCCTAAAATGGTTATAATAATTATTTGTAGTAACTTTTATTATCTCTAGACACTTGTCACTTTTCTAAGCCTTCATTCGAGGCCTTTCCCCTGCCAAAAAGTCAATTTTTGGCTCAAATTTCATTTATTTGCCAATAAAAATCGCGCTTAAAAATCGTTTAAAAAGACGCGCGCGTTCTGCTTGCGTTTGCTGGAGGCTGTTAAAACCGACTGGCGAGACTGCAGCAACAGGCGGTTCTGAATCGATCGCAGCCGGCACGCCGACTCAAACGAAACGAAACGACTGACAGACAGACAGAGAGGGAGATACAAGCCAACACCACGACAGAAAGAGACAGAGACAGCTTATTGATCGGCTTTTGGCTTCGTTTTCAGCTCAACATTGTTGCCGCTGCAGATTTGATCGCAACAGCTGTGCTCTTGGCAACATGTTGCTCACTGCTCACTTGGCTGCCAGACAGGTTTATTGTGTTGCCAGACAAGCGATCGATTGATGCTAACAATCTTGTAGGCATTGTTGCTAGACATGCAAATTTGTAAGGGGGCAAAGGAGATGAGCATTTGGCGGGTTTTGGCTGGTTTTTGTATATTAGGGATAAAGCTATATAGATTGGATATGGAAAAATTATCAATTTTTATTATTGCCATATAATTTGAATGGAAAACGGGTTTTAACGGGTTTCAAAATAACTTTGTAGCGCTCACAATTTCAAAGATATGGGGTTCCAAATTGTTACAATTGTATACAAGGATATTTTCTAACTAAACAACCAAAATTATTATGATTGGATAACTATTAAACCCGTTAGAGATAGAAATGTTACGATATCCAATGATATCCAATGTTATATCATATAAAAGTGTAACTTCAAAGAGTAAAAGTAGTTTCTTTTAAAAGGAATATCTAAGATTTCTGCAGATTACATTAGGATCTGCCACAAAACCAACATAACTGTGTAAATATCTACTCCTGCACCTCATATGCCCGATATCTTTGCAGCATGTTGCAGTCATACAAATTTATGAACTGTTTTTGGAAACAGTTTCCATCTCGCTCACTCCCCGTATACATATGTACTCCAATCCCCCGAATTCCCAACAGACATAAACACATTTCCGAACTCTTCAAATTTTTCTGATTTTTCTGATTTTTGTTTTCTTGACAGTTGTGTGGGGGTGTGGGGGAGCTACAGCTTGTCTGCTGTATCGCTTCGACTCTGCAATGAGTAAACAATTTTTAAATGGAATTTTCAATAAGTCATCAAAGAGGTATCCCAGCATCACAGAATCCCTCATTGTCTTGCGCCACGTTTTGATGGATCTTTTCCTTATTTTGTATTCTTTTGATTGTTTTGGCTGTTTTGGTTGTTCTTGTTTCGGACTCTCGCGACGGATCTGTGGCGTACGTTTCATTCATTAAAAAATCCGCAACAGACAGAGTTCAATAGATTCATAAATTTTAATTGCAAAAACGTGCACCGAACAAAAGGCAGTTAAAAAAGTCAAGAACAGAAGACTCGTTGAAGGGGAACCTCTGCTCTGTCTCTCTCTCTCTCTCTCTATCTCTCTCTCGGAAAGTAGGCCACGATGTGGCGTTGGGTTCTCTGTTCTCTGCTCTGTTCGATGTTCGTTTCAGTTATGATTTACAAGGCGCGGAATCCGCACAGAAAACAGACAATTAAAGATACTCGTAAAAAAACAACAAGCCGCAACCACCGCAAACGGCAGGGGAGAGAGCCGCGCAGATCCGCCAAATGAATCGAATGGAATGGAATGGCAAAATGTGTGGCTGTCAATAAATCTATATGATGATCACGATCTGGTTGTATTGCCAAAAAATATCAAGCGAAAGATAAGTGCGCACAGAGGACTGTGGTGGTCTGAAAAACACTCTATAGGAAGGAGTTTGTTCGTGTAATTTTAATCGAATTATAATAATTAGAAATTAGCTATCTCCAAAGCTATATTCTCTCTCTTAACTAGACTGAATCCTATTTTTTCCATCTGCTGGTCCTCCGAAAAGATCTTTCTTCAAGAAAATTAGGAAACGAATTTTCTGAGATATCATTGAATAGCTTTTCAGAGATTTATCAACCTTTCATCTGATCCCAAAACTTATTAAATAGTTTTTCAGAGTAGTGATCCTCCAAACTATTTTTGAAGAAAATAAAAAAAATTATTAGCCAAAAGATTATCCAATATATCTACATATTTCCAATTATATTTTCTTGAACCTTTCCCCTAACATATGTAGTAGTCATAGAAGATCTTTCAGCTGATCCTCCACAGTAATTTTTCTTCAAGAAATTTAAGAATCGTTTCCCCAAATCGATCATTCAATTGATTCTCCACTTTTTTCTTAGAGATTGCTTATAGATCATCTTCAAACGGATCCTCCAAAGCGATCTCCAGTCTAATATATCAATTCCTGTCCTTTCTTTTTGATCTCCTCCCAGTTATTCCTTATAAAACAATCTTCAACGATCATTAATCCAACATTTCCACTGTTTCATACGCTACAAGCACTCTTTATTCACTCTGACCATTGATCACTCTCTTTCAATGTGATCCCTTATGTATTCCTCTGTCCAGCCTTATCCGAAATCCATTGTACCCGCGACAAATCGCAAGATATCATCAAAACGATTGCAGCACAGCCATGCTCTGATCGGATCGTTCCACAGATCATTCGTTCCGTGGATCGTGAATTGCCTTGTAGCCCCCAGCCCCCCATCGACCCCGCAGTGGGACAATGCCACACTTGAATCATGTGGGTGGCTTTGGCCCCATGATAAATTGCAATGAACTTCTTTGTGGCCTCCAAAATACAAAACGATGTCAACGGGCAGTTCGATTCACATAAATTTCCAAACTAAAGCCAGGAAAAAGATATATGTGCTACATACAGTCGGATGGTTCGTGGGTTCGTAAACCTGTGGCCGCAGACTGTGGCAAGTGTGCAAGTCTCTTGGCTGCAGAGATCTTCCAATCTAAATATAGCTGCCACATACGAAATGAGGTCGCAGCAGGCCACTAGCGTTTGAAGTCGAGTAGTTTTGGGGGGCTGTTGCAATTAGAGGAGCAACAGCATCCACCCATCCACCCATCCACCATCCCGTGTCTAATTAAGTGCGTGAATCGTTGCCAGAGGAAGAGTTTTTTCCAACCGAAAATAGAAATGTATTTCAACACCAACGGCCAGACCAACATTTTGGATACAGTCCAAAGTTCAAGCGGCTTAAGCAGCAATTGAAACACTTCCGCAGAGATCCCAAAGCCAAAGCCAAAGCCAAAAATCCAGACAGAAGACCAAGAGACCAAGAGAGAGCCATGTCCATTGGCCTCCCAGCAGGCGGGCCAACAGGCCACAGACGACATCCCACAGATACATCTGGCTAGTTATCTCCCTGGTCCTTGGACCAAGGTCCCTAGTCCATGGCCAATGACAATTATCATAGTACCGACCACAACTAAGTACCAAACGACAGAGAGACCGAACTTTTCCCCCCTCCCACTCCTACTACCACTCCACTCCACTCCCTTTTTCCATTTGGTGGGGCTGGGGAAAAGCTAAACAAAGTTCCCCCAAACGAAACGAAACGAAACGAAAGGGGGATTTACATTTGTAATTAGAAAGCTTTGGGCAGAGCAGGAAAACTTTGACGAATGAGCAGCGGAAAAACAACAAACACGAAAATCCCTTTTGGAAAATGTTAAGGGTGGACGCTGAATACTCTTAAAAATTAGATAAATTATTTGTAAAAATTTATTATAGATGGATTGGTGGGTGTCTTTATTTGTAGATATTTTTATGTAAATATATTTATATATTTAAGTCTGCAATATTTTCAGTGAAGAAAAGGTACGATCCAATAAATACTATATGACATCTAGGAAAGATGGGATATGCAAATCTATATCTATAACAAAGAATCTATAAAATATTTATTAATTTTTAAATATTCCACAAATTTTTGATGCTGTATTTTTCATATAAATCTTGAATATTTTCTTTTCGATTTATATATTTAAAGGCAGTAACTTTTATATATCAAGTAAAATATCGGCTGAATTTTTGTGTAATATTTCCCATCAAGTATTTTCTGAATTTTCCCATCAGCTTCCAACATTTCCAAAACTGTACATTAAATTCGCCATCAAATCCCGCACTTTCTTCAGTAATACATACAATAATTGGCATTAAACTGCCCTTAAACTGTCCTTAACCATCCCCCAAGTACTCGTTTCCCTTTCCCACTCATTAAAGTTAATATACTCCAGAATTTCCGTGTAGTGCACTTCAAAGTAAAACAAAAACAAACACAAACAAACAAACAAAATAAAGAGAAAATACTCGTAATCCCCCATTGGCGTTGCAGTTTCGAGGGTCCTTTTGGGTAAGAAGGCTCCTGTGTGTGTGTGTGTGTGTGTGTGTGTGTGCGGTGGCATACATGGCGTATGATAAACAAAACTTTCATCAAGTACTCCTCCTCCCACCCCGCTACTCCTGGACTCCGGCACACCAGCACCAGCACCATTTGACCAAACAGAAAACTTACGGCTAATACGAGAGAGCCGCTTAGGGCCAGGGGCTTAAGCGAGAATGGTAATATTTCTAATTGAAAAGAATGGAACTGCTGCTGCCACTTTAATGCGGGGGCACGGACACGGGCACAACTGTACTTGAAAGTTTCTCCGTGTGTTTCGCTCTGGGGAGCACGTGCCACGCGGCGGCGGCAGCGACGACTAATTTATGCAACAGAAGGCGCAGCAGCAGCATCCATTGATTGGCTGCCTGGACAAGGCACATTTGCTGTTGCAGCACCGCCCACTGCCAACTCCTGCAGCACCTCTCTCTCTCCTTCTGTCGCTCTCCTTGTGGCCCCCGCCTCCTTCTGTCGCTTTCCTTGTGGCACAACTTAATTTGTGCTCGGGAATTTATGGCTGCTGCACGTGCAAAATGGCCTCCATCGGCCTCCCAGGAAGTTTTTACCGCCTGATTTGTGGTTACAAAAGTTTTTTCCTTCACACAAAACAAAACACAAAAAAATGTGTGGCAACAGTTTTTATTTTTTACTTCATTTGTTTAAACTTTAAACCGTTAACGTAGCCTTTTTTTTGTTTGGGAAAATAATAGGAAAAACGCTCCCCTCGGTTGCAACAGAAATATTGGAGAATTGAAGAATTGAGAGCAGAAGAAAAAGCTTTGCGTTTGGGGATTGTAAAACTTTAATGAAGCGATAAAAACTATGCATTGTTTACAGCAGGGAAAACATGAGGAAATAAAAGAATTACGGGAGGAGAAACATGGGGCAACCAAATGAGTGCTACAGGAGGAAATTTGAAGCACAAGAAACGGGGGAATGGGGAAACGGCTGCCAGAAGGAACAGAAGAATGAAAGGTGGAAATGTGGAAATGTGGAGATTTGGGTTTGGGGAAATTTCCCTAAAAATAAATCAAAGTCTTATGCATTAATGAACTTCAATTCGAGATGCTGCCAGATGCTGCATGCCTCCTGCCACCAGTCTCTGCATTCCTCCTGCACATAAACCCATATCGGGAGAGCAGAATGAGGCAGAGAATGTGGAAGAGAATGGGCCAGAATGCGGCACATGAGGTCGGGCTTTCCACCCATTTTCCCTGCCACCTAAGCAGATTTCATTTTAGATAAAGCAAACGTAAGCTTTTTCCCCATTGAACATTGGAAAATGCCTGACAGGTGAGGAGAACAGAGAAGGCAGCAGAAAAGAAGGGAAGAACAGGGAGGAGAAAAGTGCGGAGAAGAAAGGAGAGAAAGCTGGAAAGCCAACGAAAGGAGGATATTTTTTATATGCATTTGCATCTACTCGTTGCTTAAGTGGGTTTCAATGTGCAACCACTTGAGGCACGAACGAAAGCTGAAATTTCTACAAAATTCAGCAGGGAAAACTCTGAAAATGCTGGAAGATTCTCAAGAGAGAAATACTGAGGTATTGAATCATTAGTTCGATTTTTGAATGGAAAATCTAGGCAAACAGAAGAAAATTCAATTAAGAAGGAATAATAGATGAATGGATATACAGTTATTGATCGGAAAAACATAGAAAACTTTTCGAGAATAGATTTAAAATTGCTAGAAGAAACTAAAGAAAACGATTTGAAAATATAGGACTATTTCCGGGATATCGATATAACCAAATAGAATATCTACTTTTAGGAAAATTATATATTCTATTAATAAATTTAATTAAAAAAAGAATTAATTAATTAAATCATTAGGAATGTAAGATTTTCACTTGATTTTCATTATCAAAAATATTTGTATGCCATAAGAAATTCCTTTCGATAGATAAATCTATAAAAATATCGTATGATTACTAGATTTTCCAATTAAATATTTTTGCTATTAAATAGATGATCGTTTCGGTATAATATTTTATTTTAAGACCATTTTCCCAACGAAATATTATTGTCAATAATTATTGTGAATAATTTCTAGTGAAGAGTCTATAGAAATATTTAATTTTCACTCGATTCGAGACCCATTTCTACAAAAAATATTATGGAATGAATTAAATTTCTACAATCATATTACTGGGTCTTAAAAAATCCCTTAAAAATCCCTTAATATCAATCGAATTGCGGTTCCCAACTTGCTTCGAAAATTGTTCCCTTAAAAGTTAATGGAAATCTTTAGACAACTTTAATATGAAATAAATGTATCTCAACCAATTTTTGGTCTGAGATTTCTCTGGAAATTGTATCTTATTTTCTCTAAATTTTCTGTAGTTTTTCCATCTGCAAAGAAAAATTTCCGTAGTATTATTTACTCAACCTTTTAAGCACTTAAATCTGCTTAAGACCCCAAAAGGAAAACGCCCTCCACAAACAACCATTTCCTTCGCTCTTTTCATTGCACTTCAATCAGGGGAATTTATGCAGAACAACCAGGAAAGGACTCGAGTCCTTAGAAAACAGGATAGATATGCGTGTATGTATATGTATATGCATACAAATCATTGAAGCGCATTAAATCGTGCTATTGTTTTAGTTTAATTACATAATAATTGGCCTGAATGGATGTTTACGGGTTGGATGTTTGTCTTTCTGCTAATAATTGAAGCAAAATCAGCTTATGACAAAGGAGAAAAACCCCTCAGTCGACGCGTCGGGGGAAAATCCATTGAAAATCCATTGAAAATTGGCTACAAAAGGCAGTGTCCTGCAAAAGACAGTAGACATTAAGCACAGCAGCAGGACTGAAAAGGACGAAGCCAAAAAGGCAGGCAATTATATAAGACACACGAGGCATGTGCTTATTTTGATTTAATTTCCCTTTTAAGATACATCCACACAGGACGCACACACACACACACACACACACGCATACACTGGTGTCCAACGCTATTTACATATTTGATTGGGAAAATCTCTGCAGCTGCAGAGCATGGTACGTACACGGGTGGTACGCTTTTCCCCCATTTTCACATTTTACCTTTTGGACTGGGCTTTTTGCTTGAGTTTGCATCATCCACATGTAGCTTTCCTTTGTTTACGATTTCCTTCCAAGTGGAAATCAAATTAGTGCCGTAGTAAAATTCATTTTCGAGTAAATTTGCACAAATTTTCGCCTTTTGTTAGGGCAAATGACTGGATCTGGATGGCAGAGAGCGAGAGCCACAAGGAGAGCTTTAAAGAAGGGACTTGTATTATGGGAAGGACCTTTAAAACGATTTAAAAATGTTAAACAATATTTTTGGGGGTATTTTTCTTCGTTCTGCATACTGAAAAATACAATTAACAGCTACAGGTCTATCCTAGTGGGACTCGTACTGATAAAATAATTATAAAATAAATTTGAATTGTTTTTTGGGATATTTTATTTGTAGATAAATTGTTTTTCCACATGATTTTTTCCTCAAGTTTTTTTTCAACACGAATCAAGCGTTCCCTCTCTTTTCCTCCTTTGCTCACTCTCTTTCCCAGTGTAGCTTAGTAGCCCTCTCTCTCTCTCTCATCACACTAAAAGAGAGCACTCTCGCTCTTTCAACCGCTAGCTCGTGATTTGGTATCTTTTGGATTGATCTTTATTTTTTGTATTTTTTGTGTATTGATCTTTCCTTTTTAGATAGATTTTATTTCTACGAGAATTTATTTCCCTCAATTTCTCTCTCTCCTTCTATATTTCGCATTTTCTTTTCCAGTGCAGCTTAGCATTGGAGGCTGAGGTTTTCATGTACTCAAATAGAGCTCTCTTCCGCTCAATCCTTCTCTCCCAGTGAGACTCTTAGACTTCTCTCTCTCTCTCTCTCTCTCAACCTCTATCTAGCTTTATCCCAGTGAGAGTTGTACTCAAATTTTAGGCCTTTGGAAACCAGAAATTTACTTCTCTCCTTCAGAGTTGATACAGCTCTAAAGAACTTCCATTTTTTGGTTAAACTTTTACCTTTTACCAGAAAATGCCAACCCTTTCAGGCAGCGCAAATAGAACTCTCTTAAAGTCGGTTTGGTGTATGTTTTGGTCTTTAATTTGGTTTTTTTCCAACGACTTTGACTTTGGTTTCTGCGGAGTTTTCACTGGCTTCTGGGTGGAGCCTTTTTTCCCAGTGCCTGCGCCTTCGTTGGAGGTTTTTCCTGGTTCTGGTGTGGCACTTGTGTCGACGCCAAAGTTGACTTTGAACACTTTTACGTTTCGCTGATTTTTCAAGAGTTTTCATTTTACTTTTTTTCTCGCTTTTTTTCTGTGCCCACATTTGACTAGAACCCAACCACCCAACCGCCCACAAAAAGTACTACTACTGCTGCCTGCTGCCTGCCTCTTGTGTCGTCGTCACTCATTAGAAAAACGTTGCAGAAAGTCGCACAAAACAAGAAGAAAAAAAAGTGCACTACGTGTTGCAGTCGAAAGAGAGGAAAACCCAGAACCCAGTAAGGGAAAAAAACCAAGAAAAATCCTCATGTAAAGAGTTTGCATTGGTGCAAAAAAAAATCCGAGAGAGAGACTAAGAAAAACTTTATTACAAACTTTTCGCAAGTAAAGAAAAGGAAAGGCCTGGGTAAAGGAAAAACCTTGGGCTAAAGTTTAATATTTGATTTAAAAGTTGATAAAATTTACTTTATTCCAACACTCCACTTAATGGCAGCCAAACCCCCCACCCCCCACCCGCCCCACCTGGCAACTACACTGTCCGTCGTGGTATTTGTTGTTTGATTGAATTTGCTGCAAAAATGTCTGCCAGGGTTGCCAGCCTGCAACGCACATTCAAATGCATGCATTCCATCCCTAGGGTTTCCTTCCTTTTTTCCGGTTTTTCTTTTTGGTGGGTTCGTGCCACGCGTTGATTTTTCATTTCGTCATGCAAATATGAAACACAAATGGAATGGCAGCTAGGAAAATGGAAAAATTGTTCAAATGCTTTTGTTTGTTTGCTTTGAATGGAAAATGGAAAAACACAAGCTGCAGCGGGTGCTAGAGGGGAAAAGCGGCATGGAATATGGGCATTGTTATGGGAGAGGCCCAGGATATGAATGAAGAATGCCGACTCGGAGCTGAAGAAGGTGAAGGTGGGCTCCGAATGGGTATGAACTGTAACTATTGACGGGGCAGGGGGTATTAGAAGGTGCTTCTCGAAGATTTCTAGTGGGATATTAGATGGAGTACCCCAGAGCAGAGCTTCTTACAGAAGGGTAATTGAAAAACGATGGAGAGGCACCTCTAGAGAGGATTTTATTGGAGGAGGTCTTATTGGTAGTATTTTGTGAACACAGAGATTTTAGAGGATGCTGGTAGACTGGTATTTAAGGGCCTGGAAGGGTCTACCAGGACCTGCAGAGAGAGCTTTAACAAAAAAAAAATTAACTGTTAGATATTGGATAAAAAGAAAATAGATATTCTAATAGGAGCTTCTATGAGAAATAATAGAATAAAAGAATAATAGCATAATGTTGGCTTCTTTGTGGGTAAAAGAATGTACCAAAGGGTCTGATAACCCCTTAAATTTTCCTCTTGATATAAAATATCTTCTCCCAAAATATTAAGGTAGGTTCTGGGTAGATCTTTAACCAAGAACTTAAGGAATATAACCGTAAAATAAATAACCAAATTAATACAAAATCTTAAAGTGATATTTGAATTTATTTTTTATTTTATTAAAAAAATTATTGAAACAAAAAAAACTTCATCTGCAAAAATGCTTTTGGGCCAATTTCAATTAAGTATGATAAAAAATATGCATAGAAAAAAGTATAAAATAAGCTAGTCATGGAAATTGCACTGAAAATTCTAAAAAATTTCAACCACAAAATTTCCTTTTCACTTGGAATAATATTATTTCTGAATAAATACACTATTCCACGCCCGCAAATATTTGCATATTTTCAAACGTTTATTCCATAAAAAACCTCTTCAAGCATAGAAATACACGTGCATCCACGGGATGGCGATGCATCCAGGGGATGGGGAGTTTGGGCAATCCATGGGATATGGGGGATCGGATCCCATATGCCAGACAGAAATACAAACAATTTTTCGCATGCTACCAACTAATTTAGAGGAGCAGCTCCTCTCCTTCCTTTTTTTTCTATATATTTCTGAGCAAATTGGCAAATTGAGTTTGTTAGTCCTGGGGATCTCCTGCGGGGCTGCTCCTGCTGCTCCTGTTCCTCCTTCAATGGCATATAAATATAGAAATGTTGCACTGACTCCTCCTTGCTGCAGCAGAGGCACGAGGACGACTCCGCCTACCTCCTCCGGATAAACCCAATTTGGGGCCCATGTCACATACGTCAACGCGACACTGCCACGCCCACAGTTCGTTTGGCAATTTGTCAGCTCTTTTCCGCTGCTCTTTTCGGGTTTCCTTTCTGTTTTCTTTTTTTTTGTTTTTAGATATTTTTTCATTGCTGCTGCTGCTGCTGCGGCTGCTGCATCACGTGCCACACAACGGGTGCACGTTTAGCTGAGCTTATCATTTTCTCAAAAGACTCCTTTTTTTTTTGTCTATTGCCATTTCATTTGTTGTCTTTCGATGGTCGTCGCTGTCTCTATTTGGCTCTCTTTCTCTATGATATCTCTGTCTGTCAGTGCCTCTCTTTCTCTTGTCTCTGCCTCTCTGTCTGAGAGAGAGTGCTCCTTCTTCTCCTTCTCCTTTGTTTCTATTTAATATGCAAAACGTCAACTAATCCAAAAACTGACAAAGTTGAAATAAATTTTTATTTCATGGACCCTCCACTCTCTCTCTCTCTCTGTCTCTCTATCTCTCTCTCTCTCTCTCTCTCTCTTTGGGGTTTTTCTATATTTCGGCAATGAACTTGCCGCAGATTCAGTTTAGAGCAAGGGAAAACGAAAAAAGGAAAGCTAAAATTGGGTGAAGGACCTTCACATACCCTTCTATATCCTTAATTTAAGAAATCTTTGGGATACTTGCATCAGAATCGTATACAATTTGTCAAATGGGAAGAAAAATATATAAGAGTTGAAATTCTTAAGTTTTGTGGAAATACATTAGATTTATATCATTCTAAAAACATTTTTCAATACACGATCATAGGATTTTGATGAAATTTCGTAGATAGTTCCAAATACACATGAAACAAAAGATTCCAAAATTTCGTGGAGATATCTTTTGCAATAAAAAACTTATAAGCAAAAATCGCTTGATTTTTAAGATTATATCTTTGAAAGATCTTGGATATTATGCTCCCATCGTATTCAAAATGTAATAAATAATATATAAAAATGATTTTTCTTGCAAAGAATGTTTTTTTAATGTTTTCTGAACGTCCTTCATGTGAAAACTATATGATGTTGGGGTTCCTTCATAAAGAAAACGATTTCTATCACAAACCTAAGAATTTCGTAGCGTCTCTCCATAAAAATAGATAGGAGAGCAAGTCATTCCATGGCAATCGAGAATATACTCGTACAATTCTAAAATTCTCTGAATTTTCAGTACTAAACATCGTCCCAAAATCACAATACCCTGTCTTAAGTTATGGGCACTCGTATAAGCATTCCTTAGCCTTGGCGTAGAACCTCCTTTCGGAGCGCCATCCTAAAACCTGCCAACAGAGAGCCTCCCAGAGAGAGAGAAGGAAAACATTTTGGGAAATCCCATCACGTAGCAGACGGCGCGAGCTAAAAGAAAAACTGCACACGAAGAAAAGGCAGGAGAAAACTCTGCGCACTTTCTAGCGTTTTCGCTGCTGCCAAATTTTTCCAGGGAAAAATCTCTCCACAAAATAGGGGGGAAAACTTTTTAATTTTAATTTCATAAATGCAATGAAGGGCAACAACTGGCTGCAGTTTTCGAGAACCATCATCCTCATCCTCATCCCTATCCGCAGCCGCAGCCGCATCCGAATCCTCATCTAAATTCAATCAGAGATCCGAGAGGCAGATGCTGTGGCAGAGAGGCGAGGCAGTGGCACAGTCCATGTGGCAGTTGCAGGACTGACTGCCTGCCTGCCTGCCACCTGTCCACCCGAAATTGCTTAGTGCGGCGGAAATCATCATTTTCCAACTCCCGTAACTGAATTTCCCTGAAGTTCGCTCCGAAAAAAAAGAAAGTTTTGTCATCCATGGATAGATGACGTATCCACCTTTCAAATGCATGCCACACGATGCCCCCCCTACGCTTTGCCATGCCACGCCACACTCGAAACGTGTGTCTGTGCCTGTGTGTGTGTGTGTGTGTGTGTGGGAAATATTTTCACGTTGATGCCACGGCATTTGCATATGCCCAGGATAATGGTACGGCAGCGGGTTTTCTGTGTGTGTTTTTCCTACTCCCATTCTTTTTTTGTCATTCAAAAAACAATTAACGCAAAAAAATGGTAGAATGACTCATGGGACACGGCTTTTGGGTGCAGGAAAATTCACTGGCGTTTAGGATTTTTGCACGTATTTTTATGAGGCAAAAGCCAAAAGGAAGGACGACTCCTAGTGGCAGTGCCAGTCATCGTCGTAATGGCACCCCAGTCGTACGGGGTGTGGCAGGAGCACTCCTTTGGGTGGTGGCAGCCTTTTGTGAAGCCTTTTTTGAATTTGAATTAATCAAAAAACGAGTTAATCGAATGGGCAGCCCCCTAGAGGGGCGGACTATTGATTGAAGGTAAAAACAGATGGGAAAACTAATTCTAGCACAAGGAAAAACCTTTAAATTCAGATTTAAATTAAAAGACATTTTCTTACGTTCTAAAAAGTCTCGAAAATTGCTCTTAAAGATATGAAATCTATTTTTAACAGAAAGAAGTATGACTTTTACTTTCAGTCACTTTTTAACTGGAATTTCTTTCCAAAAGCTATTAAATATTATTATATTATTATTATAAAATGCTCATTCAATTCAAAGTTTCCTTCAATCAATATACAATCCTTCATACATAATTTTTAGCAATTTTTAAGTGAAATTTCCATTCAAATACTATTAAATTTCCTCTACATGCAATGATTTTTGTGGTTTAGCCCTTTAAAAGCAAGAAAATACTTCCTTTCTTTCGAAAATTTTCCTTCAATTTCTAAACAGACTAAAAACATTTTAAAACTTTTTTAATAATATTCTCATACAAAAACATTTAAATTTCCTATAATTTAATTACTTTTCTGTTCCAGCTTTTTTAAGCAAGAAATATCCTCCATTAAAATCGCATAAATTCTAGCTAAAATCTTTTCCACTTACCATTTGCTGTTGACTCTTTGGCTTCTTGACCAAATCGGGCACCTTGAAGCTGGTAACAGCCTCAATGACCTCCGCCAGCAGCAGGCCATCGCGACAGTCTGCCGAGAGATCGGTGACTTTTCTTTTCGATTTGGCACGCTCCAAATAATAGTTGGCCCAATCCGTGTAAATCTGCAGAGAGGCGGAAATGAAAAGAGGAAAATGTGCATGAATATATATGAATATAAATGCCGACTAAATGGCAGTCTAATGGGGAAATTCAGGCTGTAATTAAGGGCCACGCAGATAGGAGAGAATGTACTTCCGCACAGCTGTCCCATCGGATGTGGATGCAACACACACAACGTTGCAATCTCTTTTGCACACAGATTTTTGGGTTATCAGGAAATCATTAGCCATTTTCCTTCATCTCCAGGGAAAAGGGTGGAGCTCCCACTACTCCTAGAGGTCCTCCTTCTCTCTGCTAAAGAGCCAAGGACATATGCACAAGGAAATCCAAGGAATAGGCAAACAAATTAAAATTGAAGACATTTATCCACACAGCCAAGAAGGAGCAGAAGTCGTTAAGAAAATCTGTGCCAGCACGAATCCTTTTTATATGTTTTTGTGTGTGTGGACAGTGGCATTGGCCATATCTTTTTCCATCTCTCTCTCCATTACATATAGACATATATATTTGATTCAGTTTCCCTCTCTTGTCGGAAATGTCCTTCATTGCAATACTCTTTTAGGAATAGTCATGAATGTCATAGAAAAACGGTAGAACGCTGCATCAACACACAAGAACGAGAGCCTCAGTGAATGGCAATCAAAAAACAGGACTCTAAGCAGAGCAAAAGTGTCGCAAAGGATCAGAGTAATAGTAGAACGAATCTCCTTCAGTGCAGGGTATTAATAAAGCCGCCTTGGCTTTTCCTTGGCCCTAACTTTATTTGTTTGCCTTGCAACATTTTTATTAGATATTTACGTAATTATTATGGGCTAAGACTTTTGTGATTTAATGCCAGATGAGCCCAATGATTTATCCGTAAGTTTTAAAGGGCATGAGGACTTTGTAAGGCATTATGTTACCGAAAGATATTGTATCAATTATATGGAATAGATAGATCTACAAAAAAACCATAAAATTCACAAAGAAATTACTCAGAAATACTACAGAAAAATATTTACAAATTTGATGAAAATTGTTGTTAAATCTCTGGATATATTTGAGATATTTCCAACCAAGAAATATTAATATTTAAGCAAAGTTTTGTGTAAATAAATCCTATTAAAAGTCTTAAGTAAATTCCAAACAATAATTCAAAGCCCAAAGGAAAGTCTTACAAGTTTTTCTTGGCCTTTTCCTTCTTCAACAACTACAGCATACACATTTTCCGCAAAGTTCTAGTGCGAGACAACCAATAGGAAATGCTAAACTCTAAAAAGAAAACATTTCTTTGGCACTTTCTATTGTTTTTTTGCCTGGTACTTGCTTTTCCACCTTTTCCCTGATCCTTTAGGGTATTTGAACTTTCCTTTTTGTTTCAGTCTCGGGTCTCGGGGGTCTCGGGGCATTATTAGCTTTCCCAGACATTTGCTGGGCCCTCACATCGTTAGGCACATCCTTACATAGTTTTTATTATGCCACATGTCCTCTGTGCCACATGGTCTCTGCCCCCAACCCGAACCCCAACCCCAACCCCTCCAATGGTAATCCTAATGTGGCACTCATCTTCCTATTCCTTATTCTATGCACCGCCGTCTGCCTCCTCCTGCATACGAGCATGCAGGCGACACATTTTGTTTGGCCTTTGCTTTGGCAATAAAAATATCCTTCTTGCATTGTACTTTTGCTATCTTTTGCCAGCCTTCAGAGTCGCTTCGCTCTACGAGTATCTCTATCCCCATCTCCGACTCTGCTGCCCCCTTCCCTTTTCCACTGTTTGGTCTGGCTATTGTCCCTCTGCCTACAGCCCATATTCCCTTCTGTTCCCTTCTGTTTTGGCCCTCTACTGTTTAGCCATATTCCATTTTGTTGTTGCCACAAACCAAGTTACGAGCTGGCTTTACATCTCAAAGGGGGGCCACACAAACAGGACACACCGGGCACAGGACAGACACAACACACAACAATGGACTTGGTCCTGGATGAAAAGTCCTGAAAAAGTTTGCTTATGCAAGTTTTTTTTTTCCAAGTACCTCATAGTTTTAGGGGTGTAAGGATATGTTGTGTTTGGGAATGAATATGAATGTTTTAGGCTGAAAATATTTCTAAAAGAGAGGAGAGAGGCTTTTCCTTTTTCTATCTGCATTAAGACTTGAATCTTACGATTTTTCTGAAGAATCTAAATTTTTCTAAACATTTTTGGCGTTTTCTCTAGCATCCACAATTTTCCCGATTTTATGGCTTATTTTTACTGGTTTTATAGATAATTATATTATCTACCTAAATAATTTAATTCATTAGAATCGAAGCAAAATTACAAGAAAAAAATAAATAATTAAACTTTGGGGTGTATTCCAGAGGCAAAATAATAGTTTTCCCACCAGATAAGACACTTTGATTTTCAATCAGCCAGGAAAAATATTCCTATAATCCAGGGCTAGTGGTTTCTAAGTATTTATTTTTGAATTTTCCACCATAGATCTTAAAAATATTATATTAACATTATTATTATATTATTAAATATATTTTCCACAGTTTCAAAGATATGAGGCTGCTTTTTATTGAGTTTATTCATATTTCTATTTTCTAGGATAGAACATTTTGAGAATATTCTATACACAAATCGTATTCTACCATACTTTTAGTTAGGGTAGAATTTCTAACTATATTCCCCCAATATATCCCAGAATTCTGCATACGAGGTATCCCTCAGTCGCCTCGAAAGTCTTCTTTGGTGTACTATTATTGCCCTTGCCTTTGATTTCCTTTTGGTTTTTTTCTTGTTATTCTTTTTCTGCTTTAGGCTCAGGATTTGGCTTTGGCTTTGGCTTTGGCATTGGCTTTGGGCTCTCGGACAATAAACTGAAAAACTTGTTACTGGAAAATAGCCGTGCGGGCGGGCAAAAGTGCAAATGTCAGTGTCACTGTGGCAAGTCTCTCTGGCCACGGCTTACAGTACGAGTAGATATGCCACTCGCAACACATAACCAACCTTGACAGAGAGAGACTCCCCTCTGTGTCCTGCATGGACATTCTCTATGGCTACTTTTCTTTGCATTTTTCTCAATTTTTTGCTCATGGAAAAACGAAGAGCGAAACATAGTTAAGGGACAAAATGTTACCCTTTCTTTCGCTGGCTAATTAATTTATAGTTGACTCTTTTTGTCCCTCGGATACAAACCTTGGCATAGTCGCGCGTCAGGATGCCATTGATGTTGTCGCAGGATCCCTGATAGCTCACGCAGCGAGCCAACATTTTTCCGAGAGGGAAAAGAAGGATTTCCCTGATTGATGGCGTTGATAATTTTCTTTTCTTTTTTCTTTTTGTTGTTTACACTTTTACGCACATTTTCTTGATAGGTTTTTCTCCTTTTTTAAGCACTTTTTATACATTTTCTGGAGTTTTCTTTTACTTTTTATATTTTCTCATACATTTTCCTGATTTTTTCCCTTTTTCTTTTTCTATATTTCTTCATTCATTTTTTTTTATTTTTTATACATTTTCTTCATAGTTTTCTCCTTTATTTCCACTTTTTCACTAATTTTCCTGCATTAAAAGGAAATTATTTATCAATGGGTATTTTATTGAAGAACTTAATGAAATTAAAAGAAATATAAAAGAAAGGATGAAAAGTGATTTTCAGTACATTTTATAATTTAGAATTCATTTCTCTTTGAATATATATTAAATATATTTCACTTTATTTTATTTTCTTATATTATTTATTTATTTTATTTTGTTTATTTCCTAAAAAGTATAACCACAAAATCATCCGGATTGAATTGTTTTTATTTTAATAAATCGTTGCATCATTAAAATATCCAGCCAGGTGTTCAAAGAGCCTACAAACAATCTATTCAGAAAGAATTTTTAGCAACCGAAATCTCTGGAAAAAACACTCCACATTCGCGAACCCAATTTCAACCTCAAACCTCCATCACAATCTAAAAACCCAACTCATTCGCTATAGATACGAGATACGATTTACTCCCCTCCCCGCACACTTATCACACATTATGCACCTTTCAGCCGCAGCCCCACAGAACCCTCTCCTTCTCGTTACTCTCTCCTTTCTCTTCTCCTTTTTTTCATAAATATAAAATTACAGCCCCAACGGTTGCCCAGCATTTTGTATTCCTTTCTTCATTATTGTTAGTATTTTTTTTGGCGCGCGCAAATAGCCATTAAAATGTCAATTATGATAAAGTTTTATTGAAACGCCACACGGCGCTGAAAGGACATTAAAGCTTATCAGCAGGGAACAAGAATGAACCCCAGAAGACGGCCCAGAATGGCGGCCAGAAGAGGAGACTCTGAAGAGAGCAGAGGACAGGAGAGGAGAGAGAGAGGTCCTCGAGGGCAATAATAATACCCACTAAAAAACATTAGGCAATGCTTTTTCACTTTCACCCTTTTCAAAAATCGTACCCAGCTCTGCCAAAGCCCCTGCCAAACCCTTTCCTTTCTGCTGCTTTCCCTTCGTCCGTTCTGGTTTTCCCCCCTTTTTTTCCTGAGGTTTTCGTGTTGAAAATCACACGCCCACTTGGGCAAACTAATTGAAAATGGAAAGTGCCACAAACACCTCGACGGAAATGGGTTTTTCGGGTGATTTTCCGAGGGCGAGAGCTTATGCATAATTGGAGCCAACGTCCGTCCAGCGACACCCTTGTCAGCGACAATTCACAATCCGTTTAGAGAGAATATTTTGCTGTTGGCCAAAACCATTTTGTTAGCCTGATACATTTTCTAGTTTTTGTTGCGACTGCGTTGGGGGCCAAGGGGTTGACAAATCGTTCAGGAAATCAATTTTCGTGTGCGAGGCGAGGTCAAAACAGGAGCCCCCCCATTTAACAAATGAAAGAAAAAGGGGGGAAAAACCCTCACTCTATGTCTCAGCCACGCCCTTATCTTACGTGGCGGAATGTCATTCGGGAGAAGGGTAGCTACTTTTCCGAGGGAGGCAGCCTTTTTGCCTCGAGGAGCAGTACTTTTCACCTTACATTTTCCCTTGTTCATTCGTGTCGTTTCGCTTCGTGGAAAATGTCAGTGGAAATGTCACAAAAATAAAAGTAATGCTGATAAAAATTTTATAGCTTGTCAGAAAATGTGCAAAAACAAAAAAAAACGGGAAAAATAAAGGCCCTCCAGGGGAGCGAGCCAATGTTCTGTTTCTGTTCTTTATCAAAAAAGATGTCGCGACTTTTGGGTACTTTAGTTTATTGGAATTTGCATGCCACATGCCACATTCATGGCAGAGGCAGAGGCAGAGTCAGAGACGGAGGAGAGGAGAGAGGAGGGTCGTCGGTCTGTGTTACTCCTCAAAATTTATGTTAAATCGAATGCCTGTAAATATTGTCTGCTGCTGGCTGTGTTGGCTGCTAAATAACTCCATCGATGTGTCTGTCTGCCTTTGCGTCTTTTTGTGGCAGCGTACGTGCCACAACTCGCTCGTTAAGTTTATCTGCCAGTTAACAGTTAACAGTCGGCTTTAAGCTGCTTTAAGGATTCGGGCGCAAAGCCTCTCTCCTCTCGGAAACGTAGTCAGGTGTGTAAGCTGCTCAGAATGAACAATAAAAATAATCATAAGTGTATGGTTCGTAGCTAACGCTTTGTACAGTGCGTTTCATAGACATTAGGATAGGCGAGGTGGGAAATTTATGCCATATTCATTTGAAAATTATCTATTTTTAATATTTGATGATATTTATCGATTAATCGATCGAATAATTCGTACCCTGCCATTTCGTTCCAGAGCAGACTCAAATTGATATATTATAAATGATTATTTCGATATGTATCGACTATTGAAAGAAATATATAGAAACTGACTGAATTAATTGAATATTTATCGATTTTTGTATATTTCCGATAATTATCTTTAGTCTTCGATTAATGAATAATTCGCATCAATCAAAAGCTAACGGGAATTGTAATAAGTATTCATTCGATAATTTTGGACTAAATAGATAGAAATTAACACTTTTTTTAATTTAATAAACATTTAATAATGTTTTTTTTTTAATATATTAAGAAATTATAGAATTTAAAATAAAATAACCATTTTTAGGCAATAAATTCGATTATCTGTCGATTTTTTCTTCTATTCGTATCGACCTAAATCGATAATTGTCTTCAGCAAATTACAAATTCAATGACATTTCTGTAAATCTTTCCCTATTGCCTTCCAACCATGAAACGCACTGTATTTACTCGTATTCATCATCACAATATTGGGAATATTTCGGCAAATGTGTTGCCCTGTCCTACCTAATCGATAGGCAGCACCAATGGCCACCTGTTGTCAGTCAGCTTCTTTGATAACGAAGCTTCCCAAAAATGTATCCCCCACTATCCATAGCAGAGTCTTGGGGTGGCCTGCCACCCTTAGATATTGGGCGACTTTTGTGGCACATCATCCTCACTCTAACCTCATTAAATTTGATTGTATTATCGACTTTTATCGCATATTTGACCCAACAGTTTGCCCCCGAAAAGTCCTTTTCCCCCCCTATTCGAGTGCCAACTGAAATTCAATTTGGGGACAGAGAGCGACTCAAAGCCTCAAAGAAGAAATCAAATCACAGGACGATTGACATTTGAAAGTAATGTCAAAACAATCTTGGACACCTTTTCCACGACACAACGCACACACTCACACACACACAAAAGGAAAATGGAAGGAAAGATGGGAAGAGGGAGAGGGAACTCCACTGATTGGGCAAATGATGTGTTGATGTGCCCAATCAACTGAGTTTTCATATCAAAGAAAAGTCTCTCTGCCTCTCTCTCTCTATCTCTATCTTGAGAGCAGCATTGAGATGTCGGAATAGATAGGATGGGGGCGGAATGGGTGCACGAAATATGACATCATTTAAGGCGAGAGGTCAATCGCTTGAAACGAGCCATAAAACTGCCTTTAAAACGAAAACTATAAATAAATACAGTCTGTCTGGTGTCTAATGCTCTTTAAAGAGTGCTGCAATCACTGGAAACAGAGTCCCTGAACTGGTTGTGTGTTTATTTTTGTTGAATGGCCTATAAAAACATTTATTGAGTTGTTTTAGTATTTTTATAGAACATAAACGGATTGGTTTTTGTGTACGGGAAAACGAAAAATAGATGTAGCTTAAGGAAAATAAAGAATAACAATTTTACTTATTTAGTTTATTTTAGAGAAAGAAAAATTGATCAAATCAATAGAATTTTTATTACTAAATAATAAATAAATATACAATTATTTCTTAAGAAATAATCGGTAACAAAATGAAAGAAATAATTTATAAATTTTGTTAGTTCTTCGAGAACAAAAGTAAACAGAAATTTCTTTAATAGAGTTTCCTTAGCCATACAAATTATCTTTATGATAGTCCCTCCTGTTCCTTATTGTTTCTTTATATTCATATTTCATTAAAAACTCACTTAAAGCCCAATGAAAATATCTCTTAGGAGCTCTACCAACGACCCATTTCCCACCACACTTTATCGCATCCAAAAGCCAATAAACTAGACCCTTGTCTGCGCCCACCAAACACCCACCCTTCCACCCCTTCTGCGCTCAGACCACCCCCCATCTCTCCCTCTCTCCCTCTCTGGCTGGGAGGCGTGTGCTGCGTAGGTGTGTCGTAAGTGAATGAAATGGAGGGAAAATGATTATAGGAAAAGCCCACGCGTAGAACCGAAAGAGGGTCTGGTCTGGGTCCAACAATCGAATGGCGGCCACTGTTGTTATTTCATTTTCCGCTTTTCATTCCCTAATTGCCAACAATTTGCTGTGACACAATTAATGGAAGCCACAAAACTAGACCAAAACTCAAGGCAAAATAAGGTAAAAGCAAAAGACAATGCCGAATAAAAAATAATACAAGTTTTTGTCGTAAATAATTTCTGCTGATAAGCAGACAAAAAAAGGAAAACAGAAAACCGGGCAGAAGGAAAAGTAAAAGTTTGAGACTGTATTCTGTCGTGTCATCTGTCACATAAATAAAATTGAATATATAAATATATTTCTAGGCGGAAAAACGAAGAAATTGCCCGCCCCTTCGTTTTGCTTTTCCGCTGCGAGGGGCAGGGATGTGGAGGGGCATTTAATAATGACAGCTCATCAAAAATGTATATGCGACCCAGTTGTCAGAGCCCCAAGAACCCACCCCCCACCCCCAACGACTCATCAACTAAAAGATGCCACAAATAAAAGGAAAAACTTTTCAGGAAAACCGAAAAAACAGCCAACAAAAAAATACACAAAAATATATATCATCCCACAAGTTTCGACCAAACTTTTGGCATTTTTTTTCGCTGTGTGCGGAAGTGCCGGCAGCACTTTTACGGCAATTGGATATGGCAGTGGGTCCTTGGCGGGAAACACAGGATATTGGCCCCACAGCTGGGGAGAGGCTAAGTGCCCGAATTAGCGATGCACGGGGGTCCTTTTTGGCATGTCTTATTGGGGGTCAAATGTTATATGGCTTAAAGGCAAAGTGCCGAAAACTGACAGGCAGAAGGAGATCCCTCGATATTTCAGTACATGTGGGATAAACGTAAATTGAAATATGGGATAAACGATACAACAAATAGATAGTATCTAAATCTCTTGAAAGTTTATCAACTTTAAGTTAAAATCATTAAGAATCATTTAAGAAATCATTATTATATTGAAAGTAGGAGCCGCATGAATATTTGTACCCCCATTACATATGGTTAATATCTCAACCATTCACACATTTACCCAAGAGCGGCGCTTTCCCCTAATGACACATTTTCCTGGTCATTTTCCTGGCCATTTACCTGCCTAGTGGCTGCTTTATGGAAGCCATTGGCTTATAAAAACATTCAACTAATTGCTGAATGCATCAATTGCTTGCCTAATTTTGCATAAAATGTGCAAAAGAAAAACATGGCCATGGAGAAGGCTCACTGAATGGTTGGCCACAGAAAAGGGGGAGCAGCAGGGGCAGCAGCAGGGGCAGCAGCAGGGGCACCAGCAGGGGCAGCAGCAGGGCGTAGCAGCAGCAGCAATAGAGGGAGGAACCATCAGAGGCAGGCAGTGACCGCACCACAGCCAACCGCAGTATATACACACACACACACGATGACCAGGCAGGACGCCGGGGACTAGGCATCACATCTGCGGCAAAGTCAATGGGATATATGGGCCATTGAACACAGATGTGACCCCGAAAGAGAGAGCGAGGGCACGGCTCATGGCGTGTGCTAAACAATTGCAGTAACCCTCGAGGGAAACCCAGACCCCAAATCGATATGAAAGCCATCTAAAAATAGCACACAACAAAACCCCCAAAGACCTCTCCAATTTCACCGAAAATTGCACATGAAAAACACCCAAAAAAAGATTTCCTAAAACCTGGGAAAACCCTAAAAATTCAATTTTGAAAATGGCCTAAATGGCAAACAGCTTTTTGACCCCAAACCAAAAAGGAGAACTCTTGCAGGCAGAAAACAATTTTTTAATTATGTTTTCAATTAATAATGCGGCAAAAAAACAAGAAAAAAAAACAATAAAAAGGTCAAAAAGAAGAAAAAACAATGCAAATAAGGTAAAAATATAGAAAAAAATAATTAAAAATAAAAGAAGAAATATGAGTAAGAAAAGAATAAAAAAAAAGGAAAAACTACGAAAAAAAAATGAAGGAAAAAGGCAAAAAAGAAGAGTAGGAAAAGCCCGAAAAATATGAGAAAAAGTAAAACTTTTTCGCGTTAATTTAATTACCTTTAAAAAAAAGGAGGTCCTGTGGAAAAGTGGGCTTGGGGTAGGAGTAGGGGTAGGCTTTAACTCCTAATTATTATGCCACACGAAATGGGCCAAAATGGTGCGGCGATGAGGTTAACAGCTGTTAACGGCATGGCGTGTTTCGAGCCTTAAGCTTAACAGCCACGAGGCATGAGGCATGAGGCATGAGGAAAGAGCAGCCAGAGCCATGGAGCCCGTTGGAGGCATGTGGCATGAGTCACCTGCAATTGACGTTGAATGGTGCGGAACACCCCTTTAAGCTACATTACGCATACGCAACGAGGCGCCGCCGCCACACGGAAAACCTTTTCCCCAAATGAAAGCACAACAAGGTGAAAAGTTTCCCCCACGGAGGCTCAGCGGTTCTGGGGCGGGGTCCTGAAACAATCAAAGTTTGCCAGGAGACGCCACGGGGCACCCTCCTTTTTAACAGCTTGTTTTTACGTTGGTTCGAATTTAAAGGCAGCCTTGCCACATGGCGGGGCATGAAAATCACAGCCCCAGCCGTCGTAATGTGATAAAAGCCCCCTTCCCCGACCCCTGCTACAAAGAAAAGTAAGGAGAAAGGAGTGAAATTGTTGCCTAATGGCTTCATTGCTGATGTCTGAGAAAAACAAAAAGGGGTCGGTTTCTGATTTCGGTTTTGGGGGGCAGAGGCACAGCTCTGGCGCAGATCATGGGCGGTGCCTCGAGGCACATTTCAGGCACAGTTTCCCTCGTAATTTTCACATTTTATATGCTGGGGGATCATCATAAGAAAAATCATAAATAATTAGGCCTTTTAGACGGCACTTTGTGGTTCAATAATGATGTTTAATGTGAAAAATTTGTTGAAAGAGGAACAAATATGTAGAAACAGAAATTTAATACAAAGTAGGTGCATTTTCTCACTGGAAGTACTTTTAGAAGATTTGCGAATTTTTATATAAATCTATTCAATCTCTTATAATATGGCAATGATATATCAAAATTTAATTAAGTTTTCTTTTTTATTTCATTTAATTTTATTTGATATATAATTTATTTTATTTTATTATGTAATTTTCAGACTTCATTTTAATTTAATTTTTTATTTTATTTTATTTATTATTATTATTTTATTCTTTTGTAAATCTCTGTTGTTTTTTTTTTTTAATATTTTTGGTTTAATTTTTCAGATATCTTGTTTTATTTTTTTATTATTTAATTATTTATTTAAATATATCTAATATTTTACAAAAATATACATATATTTAAATATTTGATATTTTTATAAAATCTGTAGCTTTGTTAGTTTTTTAAATAACTTCCTTAAAAGTGTTGTAATTTTTTCTCCACATTTTGCACAACTTTTAATGGAAATTTTAACCACTTCATTAGTAAACCAATTTATCAGTAAAAAACTATTAAAAAACTTATTAATTCAATTAAATTTCCAGCATAATTTGATAGAAAAAACAACCACACCGGCGTACCATACCGTACTCCGTAAAATGATTTATTAGTGGCTTGCAATATCATTTAAGAGAACATAAATTTGATTCAATCATGATTTTCCAATGATGCTTGTCGGCATTTCCCTCCACCCACACATGCACTTTCCCATCCCCGCACGCACTATGTGTTTCCTTTTATTTACACTTAATTAACTGCATTTTCCGGGTAGCACATAAATTTCACTTGATTAAACCATTTGGCGGCACTACTTTTTCCGAAATGAAAAGCCAATGAACGATGCGGCAATTAATTCATTAAAAATAAAAGAAAAACACACACAGAAGCCAACTCAAATGGAAACGCGTAAGTGGAAAACGGGGCACGCTTTTCAATTCTATTTTCAGTTCAGTTCAGAACAAGAACTTTTTCCCGATCCCGATTCCGATCCCGATCGAAACGCGACGCTTCTCCGGTCAACAGCAAAATGAGACTGCGGGAAAGTCCCAGAAGAGCGACAGAGAAAAGAGAGATCTCTAGAGAGAGGGCTGCAATCGTGGCTCCTCTTTGGGGGAAAATCTATTTTTGGGTGTAAAAAGCCAGCAACATTTTTCGTAGCAACATTTTCGTGGTTGTCGTTGCTTTCGGTTGAGCAATACGAATACGATTTATACCAAAAATAAATTCATGTAAAACGGAAATGTTTCAAATATGGCTATGGGCCGCCGGGATTAAGCGATCCAAAGAGAAACGGCGAGCAGGAGAGGAGGAACTTGCGGGGAAAACTGAGGAAAATTCAATTACTCAAACCATTTGGTAAGTAGAAATGAAGACTACCTTTCCTTTCCGGCCAACCGAAGTCCTTGATACCCTTGGCAGATTATCTGGCCTGTCTTTTGGTGGGTTAAAAATGATGGGAATTATTTTATTTTTAAGAAGAAAGAAGGCCCCAAAGGATGGTCTTCAGTTGAAATTTTCTTGAGGATATCATGCTCTAATTTTAACAATTCTGATTCCGATCACCAGGAAGTTTTACGCTATTTTTTGTACGCAAAACTTTTATAATTAAAGACTAAGGAATCTCAAATTATTTTTCTTTCTTCTCCCAATCAAACCTCTGCTAAAATTCAACGAACCCTCATTCTGTAAGGGCATCAAAAATCTCGTATTTAAATTACAAAATAAACAATTAGATTTCTCTGGAAAAGTAAGTGAATGAAAGACACAGCTTTTGGCCCCAAACCCCCCCACACACACACACACACACACAAATGCCAACTGCAGAGATGCAGGAAGGAAAACAATGAAAAGAAAATATTCATGAGGAAAATGATTCCGCCACCCGATTTGTATAGAAGGGAGAGGGTAGCACTTTCTATAGATGGAAGGGACTCGCTCTACAGCTGGAAGGACTGCCTCCCTATATAGGTAATACAATATCACTCAAGATGAACAAGTTTTCAGTTTCACTTACAGCAAAGGGGGAGGCGGTATCTGCAGGAGGAAGAGGAGTAGCTGCAGAAGGAAGAGGAGTATCTGCAGCAGTATCTGCGAAAAGAATGGAGCTGAGAGCTGGGGGGTCTGGGCGGGCTGGGCGGGCTGGGCGGTCGGGGGGCACTGCCAATGCAAATAAGTCAAGTCAAAATTAATTTACATTTTACAACAGCAACGAAAGCATCCATCAGCAGCAGCAGCAGCAGCACAAACCCACAACAAAATATTGACTTAGGAAAACAGAAGAAAGAAGAGAAAAAATATTCGAACCCCTTGCATACTTTCTGGGGGGATGTTCCCGAAAGAACTGAGAAATTGATGGGGCGGTAGTCAGACAAAGACTAAAATAGCAACGAAAATTGGTAAAAAAAAAAAGAGTAAGGGAAGAGGAGAGGCAGTACTCTAGGACACCCCAACAATTCCTTAAAAGCATTCGCTTGCCTCCTTTAGAGTTCTTAAAGTTCCATAAAGTTTTACTATTGGTATACCCAGTGAAATCCCCCAGGAATCCTCTATGAAACACCCCTCAAAATTCCCTTTTAGAATGTCCCAAACAGCAGCTCAATTTCCCTATTCTTTCAAGCATTTTCTCCGAAACTCAAGCACTTTTTCCAAGCCGCTCTTAAAGTTTTCGTCAGCTCAAGAGCGGAGAGGTTTTCACCCCCGCTGCCACTGCATTTTCCTGTGTTTTCCTTTCAATTTTCTGTTTAGTCAACTGTCAAGCCAGTGGAAAATTAGAGTGGAAAATTAGCGCCCTGTGTAACCGTTTGGATGGATGGAACAACAACACACAAAAAAAAAAAAACTACTACTACTATTACAAGTTTTCTCCTGCTGTTGCTCCTCGTCATGCAACAATTTTTGCTGCCATAGAACATGCAAAGTCATGGCCCCACACACACACACACACACACACACCGACACACCAGAGGGGACGCGTATATTAGTCATGCCAGTGATGGCTAATCCAGGGGGAGGGAGGGAGGGAGAGGTGTGGCTGATGGGAGGGTTTGACCTTTTGACAGCAAGAAAAAAGGGTCTTGAAAAACAGTCGTGGAACTCCAGAGACAGTGGCGGGAGGAATAAATATTCTTCCAACTATAGTGGTCCGAAAAATGTTTTCCCACCTTCTACAGTGGTGGCAAAAACATTGGCTATACCTTCTTAAAGCCACTTCCACCTGTCCCCCGTCTGAAGTGTATCGATGGGAACATTTTAATAGGGCGAAAGGACCCACTCATGGGGCAAGCCACCTTGACAGCACTTCGTCTGCTGCTGCCATACATCAAAAGCAATTGTTATGCCCCATGTGCCAGAAGGGTAGCCCCCGCCCATACTCCACTCAACGCCAGTGAACCCCAGACAATGCATCTGGAAATATATTTAGATATATGTATGTCTGTATGGTATGCAGCCCGCTCTTTTAGCATCCATAGCAAGTCTTTGCTTGTCCCTAGAATCCCCAGGAAGCATTCCGAATTCATGGCTCATTCCTCCCTGGAATCATGGTTTATTTCTCCCTAGAACTGCCATGAATCCAGGGCCCTTTCCAAGCCATATCCCTTCCTGAACTCTTATGCTAGTGCCACACGCTATTTTTACAAACAATTTTGCCAGTTGACAAGCGCCAAGAGTCATGGAGGGGCAGGCACACATGCACACATGCACACACGACATTGAACCACAGCATGGGGGAGCATAGTCGTCTAAAGCGGGGGCAGGGTATCCCCGCCCTGCGATAACATGGAAACTAAGTGGCTGGCTCCTCCACAGGAAAAGGGGAGGGAGCTGCCCGGCTTGTTAGTTGTTTTTTGTGGCCAAAGTCAATACAGCAACAGCCATGGCAGCCATGGCCATGGACTTTGGTTTCCTCTGACATTTGGGCACTTGACGAAGACTAATTGCAGTTAATGTGGCATGAAAACAGCATCATCTATTGGTTACGTAAAGTGTGGCAACATTATGGAGAAACAATCTCCCACCGACCGAAGAATCACACAATTTGGGGCCTAATTAAGTTAACTACTTGCATTAATTAACAAGAAAACACAAACAAAAACACACTGCGAGGCGGCATTTGGTTTATCAAAAATTTCCAGGCTATTTATAGCAGGACACGGAGGCGGCAGCGGCTAGGCAGACACTTTCACCAACAAACCAAAATTCTTTCCATAAACAAAACAGTTGTCGGCCTCTCCAGAGAGCATTTTGGAGAGCCAGAGGGACAGAGAGACAACGAGAGAGAACGAGAGAGGGAAAAGAGTGCAAACGAGTGGGAGAATCTTTTCGAAAAACAAATTATGTTTCTGCTACGAAGTTCAAGGTCTCAAGAATTGGTTCAGAAAAGAATTTAATTGCAACTTCTTTGATTCTTTTTCGGCATAAGAAAAATAACTACAAATCAAAAGCATTTTTTAGTCCAGATGAATATAAAAAATGTTAATAAAGATGTATAAAGACATACAGATAGGTAGATAGATATATAGATACATAAAAAGACAGATATATACCTTTGTATATATACTCGATGGATGGAAAAATACATAGATATGTAGATGGTTTTTAATCCCATTCCCAAACAAAAGATCCATCTAAATCTCTTCTTAACTTCGATGTTTCTTTTGATTTCATGACATCTGAATTGATTCTCAAAAAATCTTCATGGAAACTTGGTAATATTTGACTAAGGTATGGCACTTTTTCCCACTAGACGATTCTTCTAAAGCTCTTCTAAACTTTGAGGTTTCTTCTAAATATTTATAGTCCAAGTTATTCTTTAAATATACAATACAATACAATACAATACTGATTGTATTTTATTTTTGTCTTCTTATTTATTTATTTATTTTTTTAAATTTAATTCTCTTTTTTGTTTATTTTTTTAGATTTTAAAATCCTTGTTATTAAATACAAATAAATGAAAATAATGAAATATTTAATGGCATTTTTTCTTAAATTTTTTTGAAAAAATAATGAACAAATTAATTTATTTAGGTATTTTCACCGATATATTTATTAAACAAATATAAAATTAAATTATTAAATTAAATTAAATAAATTTGTAAATATTCAATATTTTTTTGGTAACTTTCTTATTTATTTAATTTAATTTAATTATTAATTTTATTTCTTTAAAAATAAGTTCCCAATCGCAAACATTTCCCCCCACTTTAAAGCCTCAGTCTGCTCTCTCATGAGTCAATGACTGGGTATTCCCCAAGTGGCACGCATGCATATACATACATACATACATATGTAAGGTGCAGAGATCTGTTTTTTCTCCTACTTTAATTTATATAAATAACATCAGTGGCGCACCAGCGATGGTGCCACAACAAACATGTGCCACACTCCCAAACTGGGCGTGTCTGTGGCTCTGACAAAATAAATTGCGTCAAGTTCAACGTGCCGCAAAATGTCGAAGAAGACAGGAACAACAAGATAGAGGAGCGGAAAGGAAGCTTGCAACTAAAAATAAATTATAAAAAATAAAATAGCGGACACGTTGAGGAGGAACAAAAAATTTAGAAAAATGGGGGAAAAAAACTGTCAACGTGCCTCATAATTAATCGCAACACTGCAACGCTGCCACAGGGGCAAGTTCTTGCCTCTTCGTTAGGATATGCAGCACGTGCGTGAGCATTAACTACGAAAAAAAAAAAGAATCTCAGGGGAAAAGTTTTGAGTGATCACAGAAGGAAGGAAAAGCCACATAAAAGGAAGGAAAATGAGCAGGAATCCCCCACATTTTGCACAGGAAAGGAAACCTCACACATGAGGCAGGAATGGAAGGAGGGAAAACTCCACATGAGGCAGGAACGGTAGGAGTTGTGACAGGAAAATCAGGCGGATTTTGATGGCAGATGAGTTCACGCCTCCATAATTTATGGTCTCTCATTAGAAGCTGCTATAATTTCATCATTTTTCAAACTAAAACTCCAACAAAAAGAGCAGGAGGGGGTGTAGAAACAAAAGGGGAAAGAAGGGGTTAAAGTTCTCCACCAAAAAGTCGAAAAAATAGAGGGGGTTAAAGTTGTGACATGTAGAAAGCATTAATTATTGCTGGAAATCCAGCAAAAACACTTAAATTTCTCTTCAAAAATAGTTTATTTCTAAATATTATATCATTCTCTCTCTCTATCTATGGTTTCCCCATGAAACATTCAACATTCATCCAAGAAACATTGCAAAACACCCCCCATAAAGCCTCATCTTTCGAGGACTTATGATAAAGGGGTATGGTATTCCATCCATAAATTCCCGTATAAACCGAACAAATCACACACTGATTATTAAAGCCTTAAAACCATTTGAAACCATTCCGAGAATATCAATAAAACATAAAGAATGGAGCTCCACATATAACGAGGTATCTTTTATGGCCAATGAGGCAACATTTGCCTGTTGTTTGGGGCAACAATGTTGCCGCGGTACCACATCCATGCCCCAAAAAAGTGTTGACAACCAGAAGGTTGTGGCAACCAGGTTGCCCATTCGGGGAGACACTTTGAAGCAGGGTATCCTGACTATGCAAAGAAGTTTGACAAGTATTTTAGGGAATCAAGGAATGATCTTTTCTTTTTCTTATAACTCTTAGATTTCATCAAATATTTCAACCAAAGTTTACAGTTCTTACCATAACATAACACTTCTTAAGATCGTAGAGTCTCATTAAAAATCAACCAGATTTCACAGGATATGCTGGTTATATTACTATCCTTAATTCTCTCAAGTTTCATCAAATTCTGAATAGTTAAATCGGTTGAAGGCCCAGATCTTTATCATATAACCCTTGAATCTCTTCAAATAATTTATCCAAACTTCACATATTCTAATATAAAATTACTTATTATTATTCTCCTACTATTTGTATATTTTAAAGTGTATTTTCAGGTGTAAAAGTGTATTTCCATCTTCGTTCTCCTCCAAACTATTCCACACATTCCTGACTCACTCTCTTCTCTATCTTTTCGCACTCTCGGCTGAGTATTTTTAAACTTTTATGCTCGTCTACTCCGTCGGATGTCACATAATTATGAGGCAGGCACACACGATGCTCATGCTCCTGCCACATGTCGCATCGTCTGAGTAGGTGGCAGTCGGCGGTCGGCAGTCGGCAGTCGGGCGTTCATTATTTAAGCCCTTTATGCGTGAGAGCATGGGAATTACGTAGGAAACTCTCCACTATGTGCATGCATTATGCTCTTGCCAGCATATATATATATATATATGTATGTATGCAGAATATGTGGAGAAAAATATGTTTGCCAGCAGTTCAGTTCAGTTCAGTCTTTTCTTTTTTACGATGCGCTAACTGGTGGCACACACAGGACCTACTCGCACACAGGCGCCACTCTCTTCTGGCCCTGTCCCTGCCTCTGTCCTGTGTGTGTGTGTGTGTGTTTGCCTTTGGCTTCTGTGTGTCTCGTGGTTCGTGTCTGGTCATAAAGTCAATTAAATATATATAAATTTAATGAGTATGCCAGTCCAAGAGTCGAGTCGAGGGCTTAATGAGCCACCCGATGAAAGCTGCTTGAAGCGGTGCTCAGGTGCGTTGCAGCATCGTTCAATGGATATAAATCATATGAAATCGAGGATAAAAGGAAATGTGGAAAATCTATATGAAAGCAGCATTGAATTAATAGAACATTTAATGCTTTCAAAATCGCATTTGGCACTTATCTTCACAGAAATGTAAGGAAAAATTGCATTAAAAATCTTCCATCAAGAAATATATTTCTTTTTATAATTTTACCATATTTTCCTCTGCACAGCTTTCCACTTTTGCCATCTCTTAGATCCCTTAAACCACTTACAATCATAATTACCTTAGGACAAAGATGTTCATCGAATGAACACCCAAACGCAAAGAAAATCCCCAAGAAATCCGCTTACCTGCAAAGAAAACAGAATACAAAACAAATTAGAATTTGGAAATACGATTATAATGAGTGGGTGGAAAAATCCAATTAAAGTTCATTTAAATATAGGGGAAAATCGCCCCTCCCACAACCTAATTAGCAACAAAAAAGAGATTAAGTTACCAGCGAATAGGAGAGAGAGAGAAAGAGAGAGAGAGAGAGAGCAGGAGGATAAAACAGAGCTTAAGGCCAGAAATATCAACAGCAATTAGTAGGCCAAAAATGCCAAAGAATATCAAGAAACATTTAAAATTCCCTTTTCGCTGAATAAATATTACGGAAATTCCTCGAGTTTCGTGTGGAAAAACTAGCCCCTAAATGGGTTCCTGGGGCTTCATTTTCCGCATCAAGTGTAGTTAATGCCAGGAAAATTCCTTTGGTCTACCGAAAAGTGTTGGAAGTGTGGGGGTGGGGGGGGGGGGGGGAGCAGGGAAAACTGGTTACAATGGCCATCATCTGGCATTCAGCGAAGAGCAAACCATGTCCGTCAGGCGGACAGCTTCCTGTCTTCTGCTCTCTAATATCCGTTTTACTCGTTATCCTTGTCTTACTCCTTCTCTGCTTTGGGTGGGGGGGGGGGGATTTCTTTCATCGTTTTATCCACTTTGCTGTTGCTGTTGCTGTTGTTGCACTTTGACATGTGTAAGTGGCTGTCAAGCGTCACAGAATGATATTTTTCCTGCCATTCAGTTCGGGGATGGCACGGCACCTTCTGTTCATTGTAGTCCCTTTTTTCTGTTGTCCTGCAGGTCCTTCCGCTGTTGATTTTATTTACATTTCTGGGATTTTTTAGAACTTTTGGAGAGAGATGTACATGGCTTGGAACCTTGTGCAGGTATTGGGGTATTTTTAAGGGGAAAATCTATTGCCATCTATTATTTTCTTATATTTTGTAGTATTTTTATTCATTATTTTGTATTATTTTTTATATTTAAGATTTTTAATCGATTTTAGTATTTTTGTTTAGTATTTTTAAGTGTTATTTGTAGTACTTTCTAGTATTATATTTATTATATTTGTATTTTTATTATTTCTCCCTTTCTTTAATTTTTATTTATTATTTATAATTAGTATTTTCATTTTTTAATATATTTTAATATTTTTGCAATCTATTATTTACAATCTATTATTAAATACATTTCTATGTATATTTGTTATCTGCAAAAATGGAAAATTCCATGCGCTAAGGAGCCCTTCGCTAGGTTTTCCCTCCTAATTGATTTACCCTTACAATCTTCTATTACAACCTTTATGGAAATTCGATTTCCCTTATGAAAAACCCATGTCCCTAAAGGTTTTTCGTGTTAAATACGGAAACATGCAAACAAATTAACCTTTTCGAACCCAAATCTAAGAAATCTACACCACAGAAATAACCTTATCTAAGAACCCCGACAAAATGGCCTCGCAAAAGTTCAATTTAGAAACAAAATAACCTTTAAACTCCAGTTTAGGCAGCCCGAATGCTCCAACCTTTTAAGCACATACCAAACGGTATAACCTTTTCAGAACTTCCGCAAATGGGAACCCCACGCAAAAGGCGAAACAAACTTTCAAGTTTAGGGTTTTCCATAATCCCTGACCCTTCCACTTCCACACTCGAAAAAACAGTTGCCCGAAAAACAGTTCCACATTTAATAAACTGCAGCCATAGAGGAGAGCGGATTTCCATGGCAACAGGAATCTGCAGCATATCCCTCAGACTCTCAGAGCCTCACAGCACAAAAGTTTCTCATTAAAATGAAACTTTGTTGCATTACCAGAAAACTTCCTTACATCCTGCCATACTGCCATTTGCTGGCTGCCATCGGGGCATATGAGGAGACCTTTCCAATCCCTGGAGCAAACGAGTGTCTTTAAACTGATAATTGGATTTAATTTTTGAATAGACACACGAGAAAGGCAGCGGCAGGAGAAAAGGCAGCAGAAAGAGCCATAGACTGGACCTCGGGACAAGACAAAACCCATTAAAATTTGCAGTCATCTAGCCCATAAGCCATAGACATAGCCATACAGCTCCATACGAGATATGAAAGGCATGGGCCTGGGTTTGGGTTTGGGTTCCTTCTTTGGGCAGGAGTTTTTCCTTTTTACAGGGTAATTGTGGAGTAAAGGAGGTATTTTGGATTAGAGGAAATATATATTTGAGCTGGATGGAAGGTGCTTAGAACCCATACATCTTATAGAATTTTTATCATCATCATCTATCGATGAGAAGATCTTGCCCTTTCCTTCTGTATAAATAGAAAAAAAATCCTAGAGACACCTAGGGATCCATAAAAACTCCTTCAAATCAAGCCCACAATATTCCACAGTATTTCCCCGTCGTAACCCTTTGTTGAAGCCTTTCTTTATTGTTCCTTTTTGAAACTGTGAAAATTTTGACATGTGCTTGCCACATAACAATGAGGTACGTGGGCGAAACAGGGTGGACGGGTGGGCGGAATTCCCCCGGAGTGTCGCATAAATATTCATTTTCTTGACTTTAACGTTGTCGAAAGGGTGACTGCTCCACAGCGCCACTCTTCACTCCTACTACCTCTTGTTCTCTCTCTCTCTCTCTCTCTCTCTCCTTCGCTCCCTTGTTGACTGCTGCATCAAATGCGTGTTATATAATCCCCTTAGAGCTGCCACGGGGCTAATTTTTAATTTTTATGGTTCACATGCCGCCTGCTTCGCCTCCCCCCCTTTCGGCGGAGAGCTCATAATATGAATAATTGCCACTTTTTGGCTCCAGTGGCTGCCAGCTCGCTCGCTCGTTGGATGCTAATAAAGCGGGAGACCCCAACGGGCGAAAGGGCAGTCTGGACCCCCAGCCATGCCCCCAATTTCCCCTTCAAACAAATGGAGATTAATTTTATTATAATGTTTCCCGACTCTGGTGACTCTGGCGACTCTTTCGCTTTCGCTTCCCCTTTCTGCTTTATTTTTCGGGTCTGGCATTAAATTAATTTGTGGGGCTACTGTGTACGTGGATTGTGCTTTTTATTTTTGTTCCGTGCTGTTGTTTGACCAGCGCAGCAACAGCTCCGTGGATACTCCCACAGAGAGGACGGATGCGAGTCCTTGATTATAGCCGTGAATATTATGGGTGCACTCGTTTCAGCGCTTGAGTGCGGGCATGTGGTTTTTGGATTTAAATGAGTGCCCCTTTGGATCCCTTTTGATGTGCTCCTTATGTGAGTGGCTTTGTCGAGGACTTGGGCGTTTGACAGGAGCTTAGGAGTTTAATGGGGAGATTAAGAATGGATATTGGCTATAAAATGTGTACAGTGTGTTGCAAGCACCCAATGAATATGTACCATTTGGTTTGAATGGTAAAAGGAGAGGCATGTGGATATGTATTCGAAAAAAACAAGCTCCCAGTCGGGATGCTCATTTTTTCTTAAATAGAAAACTTTTTTATAGGACAAAGTATTCCAATTCAATTTTAAATAATCGAAGCCTTACAATTTAATTTCAAAAATGTTTTAGAACTGTAAATGTGTTCTAAAAATTATCGAATTTTTCAAGAAAAAGTGTACTGAAACTGTCCTATCGATTTTCTAAAAATATGATAAATTTGTTCTATTTTTTTTTGTTCTACTTGCGAATTTTGCCATAGTTATACTTTCTAAAAATGTACTAAAATGTTGCTAAAATGTACTGAAACCACAAAAAGGTATTCAGACGATAATGTACTAAAAATGAACTCTGGCCAAACAAATGTACTAAAAAATTTACAAAAAATGCACTAAAAATGTACTAAACATGTACTGAAATGTAATAAAGAAAATGTACTAAAAATGTACTAAAAAGTACCAAAAATGTACTAAGATGTACTCAAAAAAATCTTCTAAAATTTACTAAAAATTTACAAAAAATTTACTAAAAATGTACTAAAAATATACTATAATATACTATATATACTATATATACTATAAATGTATGCTTAGTTTCTTTCAACCTTTCTCAGACTGTACTAATTTTTCCCAATACTTTATTAACGTTTTAAAAAATGTCTGCTAAAAGTGTATCACCATGTACGAAAATGTGTACTAAAAGGTCTCTCACATCCTGGGCAAACATTTTTTGTACATTTGCCTTGCAAAAGAATTTAATTTTCCAATTTCCCCCATCAAAGCCCCATTGAAACCCCCAAAACATCGAGGGGCACGGCAAACGAAACAGCACATTTTGCCAGATATTTGTATAATGCTTATGGCCCTAAAAGGACACAAATCCAGACACTCCAAAACAATCATACGGCTGAGTCAACAACGACATGAACGAACGTTGGGGTTTTCGGGAAGAGCTTTTCCGAGGGCGGTGCTCTCTGTTGCAGGATCTGTGACAGGATTGAGAGTGGATGTTCGGTAGAATGTGGGTGGATGTGGGCGGATGTGGGATGGATGGGGGTGAAAGGAACAGGAACTCTGTTATGCATAAATCACTTTCACTTGTTTACACAAATATAGGCGCAGAGTCGAGTGCTATATAGAACTCTGATGCCACAAATAAAAATGTGTTGCTGCTTTTCCCCTCACAAATAAAGCAGTCCGTTCGCCCTGAGCTTAACGAAATTTTCAATTTTTTCCCCCAAGTTGTTGTTTCATTTTTGCCGCCACAGCAGAAAGCAGAAAGCAGAAACAGGCTCGGCTCCCATTCAGAGACAGAGAGAAAGGACACAGACCAGACCCATGGGCAGCAGGGCCGGGCCGAGCCGGGCCGGACGTAGGATGTTGCTTTGGGTCCAGCACCCCACCCCACCCCAGCACCCCAGTCCACACCCATACGGGGAGGAGTCCAAGCGGAGAGTTCCATTTCCACCCACACACATTGGCAAATATTGAAAGGGAATAATAACAACAGTTAAGCAAACAATGTGCCGCCTGCCGCCCAGGTCACGTTCCAGGGCTTAAGCCTACCAGCTCCCAGGGAGTGATTGCATGGAATTCAGGAAAGGAACAGCAATATTATTCCCCGAGTTGAATAAACAATTTAAGCGATACAATGCATATGTATACCCTCCCGATAGGGGAGGGTATCTGATGTGACAGACACAGAAAGAGACTCGGAAGAATGATTGCATCGCGATCAAAATAATAATCATTAAGAAGAATGAAGAAAAATAATAAAACCATAATAAAACAATAAAATAAAATAAAATAAAACAATAATTCCCAGAAAACGTTGAATCTCATTTGTTACCTTTAAGGTGCTAAAATTGTTTATTTTCCTATTAAAAAGTATCTAAGCTGAAGTTAACTCTCATCGCAGGACATTTTCACATTTTTAAACCCCCGAAACACTTTATTGAAAACCTTCTCCCCTGTATTTTGTTCCATTATTTCCATTATTCAGGCAAAGGATACATGACATGCTGCTGGCGCGTATCAGAGTGGATCAGAAAACAAGCGAAATGGCGATGTCACAGAACATATAGGTTTTTGAAGTCCTAACAGCAGAAATGCTCATTGAAGTTCTGAAAGCCTTCGATCAGCAAATAGCCGACAAGGTCCAGGCTGCACTGAAAACAAGAGTCGAGGAAAGCAGGGAGCAGAAAGCAGAAAGCAGAAAGGACCACCAAGGAAGCGATATGCGAATGATGAGGGATTCGCTGTGGACAGCGATTGCATGCAGGGTGAGGAAGTTACATAGCTGTGAGGGGCGTTGCTTTTGTCATCGGCAACATATCGTTCTCTATTCAGGATGCAGTTACATTTTAGTTTATAACACGATTTATTTGCGTATACACCAGACAGCCCAAGTTCATCTTTTTCTGCCCGATTACAAATTGTTTAACATTCTAAAAACGAAAAAAAATGTATCTTAGCTTAGTTTTATGTTGGTTTAGCGCAGTCAGGGCTCATACATTTTAACCAGACTCAAGCCGGCTAACAGTCCTTATATTTCACACACTGCCAACAACAATCGGGGTATTCTGCTTCCGTATTTATGCCGTCAGTCTCGCACTCCGCGAAACCGACTGGCTCTTGGCAGCTAAAATGAAGAAGAGAATAATTGAAGAAGAGCCCGATTGTAATAATTACAATTTCGGGAATACTTACTAGATAAGTACGCCTACTCGCCACCAGCCCAGCTTCTGGCATTCAATAATTCCACAATAATGTGTCGCCTTTATGTAGTCCCCCACGAGTACTGTGGTGGGCGAGGGTACTAGCTTCTTATCAGTAATATTGCAACGAGCATAGTCATACCAGCCATAAGTAAGCCAATTATCCGGCTGGCCTGGTTTTGCATAATTCGCATCAGGAGTCCATATCCTATTCATGAATCTCCTGATCATTACCAAGGGAGACGCGACCGAAACGCACACCAAAAGAATTAAGATGTTCCGAATGAACATTATTATAGACTTCTCTCTTGCTTAATGAAAGAGCCTTTGGCTGGGACTGCCTCTTATAGTAAATTCAGTTGGGCAGTTGGGCAGTTGGGCGAGCACTTGCGATTGCCATGAAAGCTAAGGCTTAGACCGAGTTCCCGTTCCCCCTCGATCACCCGATCTTCCACCCACTCCGGCGACTGTGCTGCTGCTGCTCAGTTCGTCAGCCAACTGTTAAAATTATAGCGAATCGATTCGAACAAATCAATTCTTGAGCAATGTAAGCGGATGCCGTTCTTATTGCAGTTACATACGCAGTTACATGATCCGTCCAATTCCGACAAATATTCGCTGGCGAAATGAATGCATAAATTCATATAAATAGTTTTTGGTAGAGGGCGTGAAATGACATATGGTTTCTTCGAAGAATTTTCACTGTCGGCTTGGCGGCTTTGGCGGCTCTGGCGACTCAGCTGCTTGGAATGCCGTTCTCAGCCGTTCACTGCCCTTGCCAGCCCGAGTTACCGATTATGTATCCCTACCCCTCCCCCTCCGCTGACACATATGTACATATGTATGTATCTTTTGGCCAGTTGCTGTTGCACTGTCCTGTCAAGTTCACTTAATCTAAATGGCCACTAAATTACACTAAAATCTGTATAGACCCATTTCATACCCATTCTATGATGATGAAGATGATCATTTTTGCAGCGCAAATTACTTTTTTATATGTGATCAAATACGTATACTATTATATTTATTTGCACCTTGAATTCTCTAATGGACAATTATTCCAATTGGAGTAATGTATGAAATATTTTATGTATATTTGCAGATATGTACATACATGCATATTATATTAAAAAAATTGATGTGACAGACACAGAAAGAGTCTCAGATGAATTAATTCAGTACGATCTAATGATTATTACTATAAGAATGAAGAAAAATAATAGAATAATTCCCAGAAAACGTTGAATCTCATTTTTTACTTTTAAGATGCAAAAATTGTTTATTTTTCTATTAAAAAGTATCTAAGCTAAAGTTAACTCTCATCGCAGGACCTTTTCAGATTTTTAGACCCCTGAATTGTAATATTCTCCTGCTATATTTAAAAATCTTTAAGTTCTTAAGACTTTTGCATTAACAAATTAAGAAAATTAAGAAAATATATTTTAAAAACAGCTAATAAAAAGATTTTGTATTCATTCAAATCAATAAAAACCTATAAAACCTTCATTAGAAGCACCTTTATTTTCCTGAAGGATATGCCCCTGTCGAAAGCTGTATTGAAAACTTCTCCCCTGTATTTGTTCCATTGTTATTCCACAAAATGTAAAATTAATACGCAATCCCCTGCCACCAGATGGATGGAATTTCTACCCTCAGGAATGGTACGGGTATGATATTTGTTCACGTAGTCAATTGGCAGTGTGCGAAGGGTGCGACATATCCTGAACACTTTATAAGCTTGGCATTAATCCCCCAGCCCCTAATGAGAGCTAAACAATAGATCTGTAGCCACCCCCACCCCCCCCTGCCACGCTCTCCTCTATTGCCCGCCAATTAAGTTGATGGCCTAATAACACATTTGCCTCAATTAAATCAACACACTGACACACGACGGAACATTCACATCGAAATAAATAAACAATGAACCCCAAAAACAAGCTACAAAAAAAAACTTTTCCCAAAGAGAACAAAACAATTCCCGTCCAGGGGAAACTTCAGGGAAAAAGTTTTGTGTCAAAACTTTGGCAAAACTCAAACTTTGTTTTGCTATTAGCCAAAAAAAAAACCAAATAAGAGGAAGGGACTTGGGCCCAGACTTTGTGGCCCACGCGAGCTCACAAATTATCTAGGGAAATTATTTTTTAACACGCATCCAAAAACAACACCAACAAACGACAAGGACAACGATTCCTTTGGCGAGGGGAAAACACTTTGGGAATACATACTGCTATTTACAGGGGAAAATGAGGATATTTTTAGGATGTGAGGAAACTGGTTATGGAATGTAGATGTCCTGATAGAGAGACTGGCTATGGAGGGAGACGGATATGGATAATGTGGGTTTGTTCTATGTATTTTTTATTTTAGATATTTTTAACGTAATTTCTGTACAATTTCGTAAGATTAAAGTCTGAATTTATAGGATTTTTTAGAAATAACGAGAGATGAAAATTGGACTTAGATCCTATAAAAATATCAGAAATATGACAAATCTCATAGATATTCGTAGAAATCCACAACTTTTATCCATAGATTGATTCGCACTTAACAAAAAATATTTAAAAATGTTTCTGTTGAAAATCCTTGAGGAGTACATATTTGTTCGTGTTTATTTGAGATTTCCTGGTAAATTCTAGACCGTTCTCTGATATATTTGTCTAATTTTAACTCATTTTCATTTAATTTTTTTTATTTTATTTGTATTATTTTTAATTTTATTTTTTTAAATTATTTTTTTCTTCACATATTCCTGAAATTCTTCCAAGAAACTATGGTTCACATCAGCAAGGATATATTTATCTCTATCAACGAATACCAACCCATTCAGTATCCGTTCTACACGGATACGGATCTACCCATTTACTGCCCAAAGCATGTCCTTTCATTAGCCAAAGTATACCCCATTTCCTACCCATTTAAAGTCACCTAAATAACTAAAACACTCCCGCAGCAATTATTCGAAAAACAAGTTTATTTGAATTTCCATTAAGTTTCCCATTTTCCATGGAAAATACAACTATTTACACACCACCCAAATAACCGAAAACCGTCCTTAATTAACCCCCAAAAACAATTTCAAGTGCCAAAGCGGAAAACAACAAAAATATTAGCACTACAATTTGGTCATTTTCCATTAGGCTGTGTCTTTCTCTACCATTTCCCACTCTTTCCATGGGCACTCTTTCAGAGGTAGTTTTCTCATTCTTTGAAGGGGATTTTCCCCACTCTTTCAGAGCGATATCTCTGTCCCTGGCACCTGCGGCTTGTTGGCCAAGTTATCAGCGTGCTATTTGGAAGGTAAGTTTGCGTTTAATTCGACCACAAATCACAGGACGGCCACAAGAGGCGAATATTTTCAGATATGACTTTCTTATAAGTTCGTTCCGTTTGTGGCACGCAAAGTAATTTTTCAATTTTATGCCACACGACACGGCTGCGAGGCTGATAGGCCGCTCACGATTTCCGCTGACTTGACAAATCGTGCAGGAATGAAATGTAAACCTTTTCTTTTCCTTTGGCTTAGGTTTTATTCCTTTATTTTCTTTTCTTTCACTTGTTCTTTCTCTTTTTTTTTTTGATTATTACGTGCGCGTGTTACCAAACACGAAAGCCGCATGTCACAGGAGACGAGAGGAGGCCTCCTCCAGGACGATGATGATGATGCTGATGTGCAGATGAGAAGGCATAACCCAAAGGACTCCCCAAAGGGACGCACACAGGTCCTGGCCCTTGGCATGGCTCCTAATATGTTCTGGGGCTTGCGGTCCGGTGCGACGCTTAAGTGAAATCAACGAGAAATATATCCATTTATCTAAAGTAAGAAATCAGAGAGCAATCAAGGGCGTTGGGAGACCGAAAAGATACTCTTCGATTTAGAGGGGAACAAAAGGAGCCAACAAGGACGAGATGTACGTACGTTAGAGCTGGAAAGCAATCGTATTTGATAACAAATATTGTGAAATAAATCATACAAAACAAAGAAAAGTATATACTTAAAATTAAAATTAAAATGGTGATGAAACCCCCATCAATCGAGCAGTTAAATGGTTGTCCCATGTCAACTTTGCTTAAAATACCTTCAAAGCGCTCACCTCAATCCATAATCGAACCATAATCGGCTGTTTCGGCATTTAAAACCAAATAATACCGTCAAAATACCAAACAAGATACCGAAAGTACTGAGAGAAGAAAACTAAAATGTCTTTCAAACACAAAAAAATTCCGAAATATAATGATAAAATACCAAAAATACTGAAAATGACCAAAAATACCAAACACAATTATAAAATACCGAAAAATCTTGCTAAAATACTGAAATCTCTAAATTAATTTAAGGAGAAATTACTGAAAAATACCTTTAAATAAGTATTTATTTTCTCCTTGGCTAATGTACTTTTCACACCCATAAAAATACCAAATATAATAACCAAAATACCTCTAAATATGTACAAGTTTTCCCTTTAGCCAATGTACTCTCAGACAATAGAACCGCACCCCTTCACGCCTCCTGCACTATAAAAGGTACGAGAAATCACAGTCAGAAGCCCACTCAACGGCTGCCTCAAACGTTAACACTCCGCCATTCATCACTTGCTGGAGAAGTGGAGCCAGTGAAAACAGTGAGTCCGACAGAAGGAGCCCTTAAAGAAGTAAAGACAGGGGGGTAGAGAAGGGGGTGGGGGAGACAGTGGAGGGAGCAGCAGTGAAAGGACGAGATCCAAGGGAAAAGCGCATGAGGTTTTTAGGTTCTGGCTGAAAGATGAATGACTTGACAAATGCTTTGGTCATGAATCAAATATCAATTTGACAAGCGTCAAGGCGCCCACTCCATTGGGGGTAGAAACTCAGGTGGCACTCCCCCCCCCACCCGCTTTTATACTGCCATCTTAATTCAATTTAATTGTGGCTCAAACGTTGTAAATGACGCTGCCGCACAATTTTCGGCTAAAGATTAAAGTTTGAGGGCAACAAGAAAGAGATTAATGGAAAACTTTCTCGTTGCACTTTCGGGGAAAATTGTCTGGGAAAAGTGTCTATTAAGTTTAGCTGCAAGTTAGATTGGCTGCCGTTCAGCAAAGGGCATACAAAAGAGAGAGAAGGTAAAGGAACCAGCCAAAACCATCAAAAACTTGATGACGTTTCATTAACAAGTACACGGACGGGCATCAGGGGTGGGGGGGGGGGGCTAAGGACACTCCATGGGGAACTCAAGGGGAATTTGCATGCACACACACCCACAGAGACTGCACATTAATTATAAGCAAAAGCACTGGCAGTCGCTTGGGTCGGTCCCCCCCCCCCATCGAGTTGATTAATAGTGTGCAAGTGGCAGGCATTTCCCGAAAAATCCTGTCCCTGATAGATGAATGAAGGACCAAAATAAAACCAAAAACAATTAAGCTAAAAAATACAAAACAAAACGAGACGAAACGGTGAATGGCAGATAAGAGAGAGCGGCAGAGCGGCAGAGCGGCGTCACCTGCGATTCGGCAGACACCATACACACCCTCCTATTCCCCTGCCCTCGCGCATCATCTTCCCATTTCCCTGCCCTTTATCAACGCTACACAGGGAATAGTTCTTCCTGGCATTCATTTTTATTGCCACTATCAAAAAAAAAAAAAAAAAATCCCAATAAAACAGAAAAAAAAGAAAGGGGAAAATATAGCTGCTGCTGAAACTAAAACCGGAACCTCCCAGCCGGATGCCGAATGCCGGCCCCCGTCCGTTCGTTTTATGCAATATGTCGCCAGTCGATAGGAATACTCCCACTCCTCTCTCTCGCTCTCTCTCTCTCTCTCTTGCTCTCCCTCTCTCTCATTGCCATGCAAATCTATGCCAAATGCCAGCCACATTTATGCCAAAGAAAGGCACCAAAAAAAAATGGCAATACCCTTTTCCATGTTTCTTTTTTTTTATATATATATATATATGGGGGATAAAATCCAAGCTAAAAAGCTTTTATTTTCTTTTCCCCTTCTGAGAGCATCATTTACACCGTCAAGCGTCAACGCTTTTTTCATTCAATATTTAAAAAAGTAACGTAAATGCATCAGTAAAGCGTAGGGGGGGGAAATGGTGATGGAAAATGGGGAGCAAAGTGAGCGAAAGAGAGAGCAAGAAATGGGTGCCCCGCTTTAGAAAGGGTAACAAGAGCCGAATGCATTTTTCCATGTGAGATTTTCTGGGAAAATTTGCATTTGGAACCACAGCCACCGAAACATTCCAAATGAGGTTTTGAGGTGGCTTTTCCCCCCCCCCCACCCCGTTATCCGCGCAGTTGAAATGTGGCTCCCAATGAAGGGGCTAAAAACTCTCTGTGGAAATGTGGTTTTCCTGTTGGAATGGTTTTCGTTATATTATTAAAAATGCTCACACACAGAAGGAGCAGCATTACCAGCCAGAAGTAGGTGTCTGGGGCAGGAGAACCCTTCTCATTAGTCATCCCAGGGCTCCCAGTAATCCCCCACCCTCCCCCTGCCGCTGACAGACAGACATTCTCCTGGAAAACCCTCTTTATCCCCTTCTTAAACTTGTTCAACAATTTGAAACATTCTCCCGTGCAAAGTGCAGCCCAAAAAAATAAATGCTGACACTCTCCTTTCTCCCCCCTCCCCCCAGCCCTTTTTTTGCGTGTGCAAACGAAACCATCAATTTCTAATAATGTAATTTGGTAAACGTCATTTTGTAGAGCAACCCCCCGCCCACCACCCACCAGGGGGGTTGGTTCACTAGAGACTTTCTCTGGGTGCTCGCTTTTCATCACGTACATACCCGGGAAAATTTGCATTGCACAGCATAGTCGCAGTTGTGCGCAAAAAAAAAGGAAATGCTCGGAAAATGCTTGTTTAACGAAGGCAGTTAGTCAAATATTTGCAAAGTGCAGTACACAGGGAGGAGGGGGGGCAGGAGGCTCACTCCCAGGGAAAAACTCCAACTCAATTACTGGCCATGACACCTCACAACAATGCTGCTGGCTGCCGTCTGCCCTGCTGGCTGCCGTCTGCCTTCTGCCCTTGGGTGGTGGGTGTGGGTGTGGGTGGTGGGTGTGGGTGTGCGATTGAGTGGGTCGCAGATACAATTTATAGCAGAGCACGAACCCACATCAAATGCAAAATACAAGCCAGAAACATTTGCACGCTCTCGGACTAGGGATTCCCCGTGAATTTAAAGCAGGGGTTTCTCGAGGGTTTCTCGAGGGTTTCAGGGGTGGACGGACGGAAGCGGCAATCATTTTCATGGGTGCAAGAAATTAAAATCTAATAACACAGCGCTCTGTCTCTTCTCAGAGCATAAATATTTGCTCTATACCGTTTTCCACATACAAAGTGGGCAAAACACCACCCCTAAGAAATACTTATATTTTACAATCACCCCCCGCCACCCACAAAGAGTGCAGGGATGGAGTTTACAGATACAAAATGATTCAACACTCTATAAGCCTCTGAAAAGGGGACTGCATCAGACATATCCTTCTGGTTATGTATTTCCTGAGGGGGCAACGGCAACCTGTGCAACATTTTGTTGCCACCGCCGTAGCCTTGGGCAAGGCTTTGCCTTCCGCCCCCACACCACACCACACCCCACCCCACCCTCCCTCTAGCTCTATGTTCTGCAGATTGCTCTTTGTTGTCATGTGACTCCCCCTGCCCGCCCAAAAAGGATGTTTTTGGTGGTTGCTATCGCTGTTTCTAGGCGAGGGTTGATGCACAAGTCATTGCTTGATCAATCATTTGGATGGATGGATTATCGCTTAATGATATTCGGGATAGATCTTAGATTTCCCATATCTTTTGACAGATCTGTTTATAATCTTTCGACAGATCTTTCCACAGAACTTTGAAGGATATTTGACTGCATGTAGATCATTTATATTTTATACTTTTTGATAAATTGTAATATGATTACAGTCCTAACCCATAAAACGAAATATAAATCAGTTCAAAATTTCGCCTGTTAAAGAAACACGTGCCAAAAATCCAGATAAATATTTTCTTTTGTAGAATATTTTTTAGAAGAATTTTAAGCATATTTTAAAGGATTTTTTCAGCATTTTCTAAAATAATTTTTAGTAGAATTTTAAGCATCTTCCTACTGCTGTCATCATCGCCTCAATCAACCCTCAATGAGCCCTTCCTTCGTTGCAAAATAAATCCCCTTTTAAGCCTTGGCTGCCATTAAAGGTCCCCTCCCATCCCAAGGAGGGTTTTGTATGGCAGGTCCATTTACAGGTAGAAACACAACGGAAACTACTTCGAACAGACTGAGCATAGGGTTACGTTTTCCTTCATTTAGAGCGGAAAATTGATAGAAAGGTAAATTTATAATTTGATTTTTAGTTCAAATTTGATTATGACAGCAGCAGGAGCGGAAGGAGCAGCAGGAGCAGGATCGGGATCAGCAGCACATATTGGAAAAGCCCTTTGTCAGCGCGAGCGTCTGTCGTTGGAGTGTAATCTTAGCTCTGAAAATTGATTGCAACACCCTTTGCTTTTCTCCATTCGATTTTCCTTTTAGAGTCCCTGATTGATGGCAGAAAATTCCTTCCTACGCTTTTCCTTGTGAAAACTCTTTGAAATTCAATATGCAGTTTGTCCTTTCCTCTCCTTTCCTTCAGGGTTTCCATTTCCACAGCATTTTCCCACCCATTTTCCACCGTATCGAAGGCCAATACAAAATCAATTATGGGAATCAGCGCGCCTTGCGTACACACTCCCCCCACCCCTCCCGCACACTCCTTGCACTCCCTCGCTCTCGCAGTGTGATATATGGGATGGGAGATCCTTTCGCATCGTTGTACGTGCGTGTAAAGCAAGTTCTAAGCCTGTGTAAAACTATAAATGGCCCAAAGGACACTCTCTCCGGGTCTCCGGGTCTCCGGGTCTCTGGGTATCTGGTATGTGTTGTGTGTCGCCTGGCAGTAGGCTTAAGTGTGTTTGACTGCGGCTAATATTTATTTCCGGCAAATAAATCCTCTCCACACACACACAACCCCCTTTCCCAGAACGAGAACAAAGGGGAGAGGCCCAGGCCAGCACGGGGGTTCTACAAACAGCAAAACAAAGCCACCCAAAAAAAAAAACACACACACACAAAAATATATAGCACTAAACCAGGTTATTAATTTCTCACAAAAGGGTCCTGTCCAGCCAAAATGATTCCAGAATCATCGCAAAAACCCCAAAAAAAGAAAAAGGGTATATGGATTTTCAAAGTACGTTTGGAAGGAAATTTTAAAAGAATTGTAGAAGGAAATTTAGATGAAGGTTTGGTAAAGGGTCTAAAATAAATAAATAAAATAATTAATAATAATTTATTTGAAATAAATATATTTTAAAATATTCCCACAAAAGATATTCAGCGACTTCAATAAAAAATATTCTCAAAAAAATATCAATATAAATATTTATGTTATAAATAATAAATATAATATAATAATAATAAATAATAAACACAGACACACAAAAATCATTATTAATTGTATAAATTTTGTATTATTAATTAATTATTGCCAAAATTATTAGAAATTTAAAAAAAGAAATCGGAACTTTAATATTTCAAGAAATCTTTCTTTTTATTTCGAAGTATTCCTACAATTTTGTTTAAAGATTTCAATCAATTTTCAAACATGTCATATTTTGGGTAACTTCTGGCAGAATAAAACCCGAATTAATCAAACCAAAACGTGACTGATATATAGTACATTATATGACACTATATTTCATTCTTAAAAATCTCCAAAAAGGGTATTCCCAGTTTCTAGAACCCCAGTCTTACCTCCCCCACAAATAATGATGATTTTGCACTGTGGGACACATTCTGGGGGCATTAGTTTTATGGCATTTGTGTCGCAGGCCCCCACCCGACCCCAAAAAGCGGCACAAGAATCGTTATTGATAGCCCCCAGTCCCTATACGAAAGGGGGAGGGGGAAAGCGATACAGAGTTCGAGGGGGGAGAAAACAACAAAAAGGAGTTTGAGGGCAAAAAACGGTAGGCAATACGAAGTGGAAAACAGGGAGCCAGGATGAGCATTACGAATGTTTTTGTGGGACAGACAAGGATGAGTAGTCCTAGTCATAAATTTCCATGTCCACACTTCCCCGCACCTGCAGCTACTCATCCACCTGATCCCCCCCTCTCCTCTCCTCTCCACCCCTCCGCAGTGGCTGTTGTTGTTTGTCGTTTGCTTGTTATATAAAAGTCTTATCACTAGGGTTACGGCTACGGTTACGGCTACGACTACGGTTACGTCCTGTGTCTGGGGGCCATTCATCTTCTGTCGATTCCTCTAGAGCTGTGTTGTTGTCTCTGCTAATTAGCAACAAATCTCTCTCTCTCTTGCTCTCTCTCACTGCCTTTTTGACAGCTCTTTAAGGCTAAATATTTAATGATATTTATCACAACTATTATGTGCAGGAGAAGGATAAACAGGAGGGGCAGCGCGAGTGCAGGAGAGAGACCTGCTGGAGAAGAAGGCCAGAACTTGAGAACTTAATCAGGAAAAAAGCACAGCCAAAGGATTCTCAGGCTGCGAAGAAGAGCAGGATAAAAACGATGGAAATGGTACACATCTTTCTGTTGCTGATGCTTTGAGTACAGATTTTTCCCCCGCACAGTAAAAAGTTATGCAAACAATTGTACTCATGAATGCGAATGTGAATGCGAAACTATAGGGAATGCGGCGGATATATGAGAATATAGAAGCAACTCGATGTAGAGAAGGGATTGAGGAGATAGATCCGGTATGGAACGATATTTTAGATTCATTTAGTGAAAGAACAAATACTCAAAATACTATAAAATTACTCAAAAATACAACACCTACCTAAAAATACCACAACAAAATATACTAAAAATATTCCTAAAAATATCACTCCAGATATACCCAACGACTACCAAGAATGATCGAAATATGTAACAAAAATCACAAATTATTAAAATAAATGAAAATGACTAATAAATGAATGAATAAGAGAAAGAATAAAAATACTCACAAATATTAAATGAACCAAAACAAATTCTCTTAAAATCTACAAAAAAAAAATTGAAACAAAATATAAGAAATACCTACAAATTCTCTAAAATACATAAAAGTATTTTTGGATGTAAGTATTATAAAAGAACCTAAAAAAATACAATATAATCCAAAAGAAAATACCCTAAAATATACCATTTCAAAATAATATCAAAAGCATCTAAAGATATCTAAAGAGATCCAAAGAATACTAGCTTAAAAATTGTATAAATATAAAAACAATATTATAAACATTAAAATTGATGAAAAATTCTTGAAAAATTTCCATAAAATACCAAATCTATCATGCCCCACAATCCTTAAAGAGTATTCCTCAGCAACATTACGACTTTTCCCCATTTACGAATATAAACCGTTTTTAAGCTTATTTTCTTGCGAGGAGAAAACTTTATCTCCTCGTTTTTTCCTCTGGCTTCTGGCAGAGCAAAGTCTTCACCAGATTTATTTGCTGCCATGTTTTCTTACCTTTCAAATGCACAAAAGATGCAACAGAATCACAACAACAAAAAAAGATACAAATAGAAGAGGCAGCATCACAAAAAGATACAAACAGAAGCACCGCACAAAAAAGATTAAAAAAGAGGAGAGCCAAAAGCAGCTATGGAATGCATCTTGGGGGGAAAAATCGTTATGCACCAAAGAAAATGTAAATAATTGCATGAAGAAAATTCTCCATATTTTCTTTTGGAGAAAATCTCAAGAAATGCACAGAAACAATGCAATTATTTTATGAGAGAGTGCAGTGCATTTTCGCCGAGTAAAAGTTGCACAAATTAATTGCATATTTTCGAAAAGGCCAAAACTTTTTAATTAGTTAAACAAACAACAGGAAACAGGCAGCAGGAAACAGCCTTCGGCTTTGGCTTTGGCCACGAGTAAAATTTTAATAAATAAATTTCCCAATAAGCCGAAAAATGCGGCATCCAAAAAACACTTGGTGCAGCTCCTGCAGCTCCTTCTGCTCCTGCAGAGCCGTTTAAAATATGCATTAAGCGATGAAAGGCGACTATATATATTCGTATCCTTCGTAAGGGAGAGTCCTGGACTCGTTAAGGAAGGAAGGATGCCAAGGAAGGAGTGCGAACAAAGTGCAGGCCTGGCCTCAGCGAAGGAAGCTGCTGCCGGCTGCCGGCTGCCTGCTGCCCAGGCTGGTTAGTGGCCAAAAATTATGGCTATAATTTCTCACACAGGCAGCAGAGGCGCCAAAGAGGAGCCTAGCGGAAGGGAGTTCCTACGGAAGGAGCAGTTCCTATAGAGGGATTTTCCATGGCACAGCGAACTTTCCTTTCCACCGATTATCCGCACATAAGCAACAAAAACGGCAACTTTTCTGCCATTTTCCAACACATTTTGTGACCTTGATGCATGGCCTGTTTTTAGAGAAAAAGCAACTGAAAAGGGAACCGAAAATATAAGAGAAAATAGAACTAAGAGAAGGAATAGGTATAGAAAGGGCAACAGCTACAGAAATGGGAAGAATGAAGGAGAAAGCAGAAAGAAAGCCAGGAACTGGGGACATTATAAATCTGTCAAGTTTATTGTTAAATAATGCACAAAAAACTTTACAGTTTTGTGGGTTTGGAAAACAAAAGGGAGAACACTAGACCGAGGCTAAGGGAAATGCATCTTCCAATTTGGTTTTTTTTTTAGTGAAAATATTTGAAGCTCAGACGAAAAACTTTATGGAATTTTATATTTTTAAGTGTTTTATAGGTAAAACATAATGTAATATATATACTATAGAAATAATCTACAGATACCAATTCACTGCAAATGAATTTGAGCCTAGAAGGCTCCTCTATTACTTCATTTATGAGTTTATGAAGCTAGAACTCTCTGCTATTATTTGTTTAATTAATTTCTTTGAGTAAGAAATTGAAATTTAATCAGAAAACAATTTTAAACATAATATATTTATCGGTACATCCAGCAAAAACTATCCAAAACCTAATAAAGGTTAAGTAGCGGCATATTTCAATGGAAATTGATGAACAAATTAACATGAAAATATCCATTTTCCCTGCTTTTTTAAAGACAAGTATTTAATTAAATTAAATTAAATTTTCTGAAACTTTTCTGCGTACATTTTGAATATTTCTTATTCCAAACTAGTTAGAAAATACATTTTCAAGAAGCACCTACTTGGAAAATGAGTATTTTCCTGTTAATTTGTTCATAAATTTCCATTGAAAGCTGTACATTAAATATTTTAAAAATAAAAACTAATTTACATTTAAAAAAATTTAATCCCATACAAATTTTAGGCATTTTAATGCAATTTTTTTGGAAATCTTTATTTCTTTAGGTCTTCGTCTTTCTGGATCTTCATTTGTTCCCCTTTGGACGGATAAATGTAGGCACTTTATAAGAAAAGATTGGGGAAAATCTGTTTCTATTTGTTCAGACACTTTCGGAGATTTTCTTCAAATTCCAAGCTAAATATTAAATATTAATTCAATTTAGAAAGACCAACACGAAAGAGCTTAGCTCCCTGGAGCACCTAATTCCTCATCTTCTATTTCGTTTTCCGCATTTTCTCCCATTACTCTCGTATTTAAAGAGAAACGAAGCATGCAACACGTTTCCACTGGGCTTTTCCTGCATCCAGCCATCTCCCTCTTGCATGTGCAACTTCCATCTCTTTCCCTTTCCCACTGTCTGCCTCTCCATTTGAGTGCTGAGTCTGGGGAGGGGCGACTGTCGACTCTCGACTGTCTGATATGTTTTAAGCATAAGTGCAACGCATTTAGCTGTCAGTGAGCGCTGCATTTTCCAGCGAAAGGAACTGCATTTTCCTGCGGAGGTACCCTGCCGCCTGCTACCCCAAAATGGTTGCAGGTCTTCGAGCCTTTAATGTCCCGCCTGCGGTGGCCACTAAGTGACGTCAACGCAGAGGCGCCTCCATGTCAACGTAGGGGAAGGCCTCCTCCTCCTCCTGCATGCCATGGCGGGAGAGGCGCCTCCTCCAATGTCCATTCCATGTAAAATCCTCGTAAAATGGAACCCAAAATCCACCTGAAAGCCGTCACCCCTTCCGGAAAATTGAAAACTTTAAGTGTATGCCAGGAAAAATATGAAGCAAAACTGCAACTGCAATTCGGAAAAGGAAAATGGAAGGGAAATGGAAAATAAGGAAGTCCGTAGAGAAGTCGTTGTCCCATGGCGGACGTGTGTGTGTGTGTGTGTGTGTGGGGCATGCATCGGGGGCATGCAAGAAGTCGGGCATTAATAATGCCTGCAACCGTCCATTAAAATGTGCGGCTCCCCCTCCCTCTCCCTCCCTCTCTCACTCTCTGTGTGGATAAAACCATTTCCATTCCGATTCCTTCCGCTTCCCCCCAGAAAAAACCCACGAAGGATAAAGGATAATGCCTCCGAAGGACGTCTGGCCGTAAAATTAACGCAGAAAAATTATAAAATTAATATTAAAATATGAAATTAAAGGAAAGAAAGAAAATATGCATTTTCCATTTAAATTCGGGGCTTGCCGCAGGGAAGCGGCCACAGGGGAAGAGAAGGTAAAAATATTGACAGTTGCATGTGGCAGTTCCTTATCGACAACATCTGTATCCACATTCACATCTACATCCACCTCTGGCATTGCCTGCATAATTATCGATTGTTGGAAATCCAGGAAAAAGTTTCTTTTTTTTTCTTTTCGTTTCCAGAGGGGAAAAGCTTTTTCTCGTGAATAATGCGCTTCTGGGAAATGCAATTGCCAAATGGATTTAATATATGAAACCGTAAAGTGAATTGAGGTATTTAAGGAAAATAACTAAAAGGATATATTGTGCAATAAAATATGTTGCCTGAATATTTTTGTTTAATTTAAATATAAATTTAAATAAATATAAATATCTATAGAAAACTATATCTATATAATAAATAATTATATATAAATGTAAAAAATATAAATATAAATAGATATAGATAAATATTTAAATATATAATAATATTAAATATTAAATGAATAATAAATTAAAATATTAAATATTTTTTACATTTTACAAACCTTTTAGACAAAAATTCATCAAAAATTAAAAAATTAAATAAGAAAAATGGGAAAAAAGCATAATAAAATAAATAAAAACATGTAATAATTATATATAAATAAAAAGATTTAAAAATATTCAATATTGTTTACATGTTAAAAACATTCGTTGAAGAAATCCTGCTTAAGAAGTGCTAAAAAAAAATTCGAAAATTACAATTGAAAAATTATAGAGAAATTCTAGTCAAAGCATAGAAAAAATTAGAGGAAAACCCATTGAAAAAACACTTCCCAGAGGCATAATCTATGGAAATCTATTCTCAAAAGCACAAAAGGCAAACAGAAAAGTTTATTGGGGAAAATGCACTTGAAACTGTGTTTCTGTACTCAAATCATTTACTAATGCCACAAATATCAGGATTTACAGCATCAGAAATGTCATTTTCTTTCAGTAAAGTCCATTTTCCCCAGAAATGTTTGCCTTTAACCAAAAGAAAATTCCATTTACAGATGGAAACACACATAAATGAAAACTCAGTTTTCCAAAAAGGGCAGAGAGAGAGAGAGATGCAATTTCAAAAGTCAAAATCCAGTAATTGTGTATAGAGAATTTTCCATCTTCTGTGGAAGTTTTCCACTTCACATATTCCACCCCCTTCAGGGCAGGGCAGTGCCCATTGCCATTTACCATTTCCTATGCCTAAGAGAAGGATATCTAGTGGTTCCTTCGTCCATCGTCCACTTTCCATCAAAGTCAAAGCAAACAAAAACATTTTGGAATTTATGCAAACGGCGGCTGGCGGCTGGCGACTGGCGTCTAGCGATTGCAGGGACCGAGGACTTGGGGGACTGGGGACTGGGAATATAACCATAAATTAGTAGAGTCCCTTCCTTCCTCTCTCTGTGCCGCGTCGCGCGTTGGTCAACGATTTTTGGCCTAAACAGCAGGCTGTACTCCAGGCTAGAGCACTCTCTCTCTCTCTCTCTCTCTCCCTCTCCTTGAGCGAAAAAGTCTCAATTGCAAATTGCAAAACGGCACTGAGGCATGCAATTTTGCTTGCAACCACACACAGCCACACAGCCACACCCACTCAACCACCCACAACCACTCCTCTGCATGGCCTGATGGACCCTCGTCGCAGTGGCCGAATATTTGTCGCGAGGCGCTAAGCTGTCAACTGTCAGGCACAGTTGTACTTGCCACAGAAAGAGGCAGCAGGAGAGCTACAGACAGAGGCAGAGCTACCGAAGGATTCAGAGGCACAGGCACAGTCATAGCTAGCGGATGCTGCCACTGGGTGCTTCTGTAAAGGGGGTGGGTGGGTCGGTGGGTGGGGGGGTGTTGCAGCCAAAAAATTTGCTGTTTCCTCTTCTGGTTGTAGTCGCTGGCAGCAGTTGGGCAAGTCGCGTGTCGTGCGGCTACTTTATGGGACACCCACACCCACACACCCCACGGGCACACTCCCTGGCACCCCTAAAACCCCTAAAACCCATGGCAACCCCTTGCTACCCCCCTGCCTACACTGATGATTAGTCCAATAAGTTGTAAAAAGTGTCGCTGCATTCCCTTGGTGATTATCAGGAGAGGTCCCTGAAGGGAGCGGGAGCGAGTTGTGGGTGCAGGAAAGGACCTAATGGAGAGGAGAGAGCGTGTGCGGTGGGTGGGGAGCGTGTCATGGTCCAGGGATCAGGGGGTTTTTTGCTGGGCCTTTTCGTTCCGAGATAAATTTTTGATTTATGACTCAGGCAATAAATGTTGTTCGACTGTTTAATGCATTTTATAATTATGTCCGGGGCTGTCGGGATTTGGGATTCGGGATTTTCTGGGAACATGGGGATACACCATATGTGCAAAATTGTACATACGATAATTATGAATTGCCATTTTTATTCTCCCTTTTTTTTCTGCGGAAAATAGGGCAGAAAATTGGCTTCGATTTGGTCATGGAAGCATGGAAAATCCCTTAGGTTTATTGGAATGAAATTTGGTAAAGAAAAATGGGAAAAAAAAGGTAAATTAAATTAAATATAGTTAGATATATTAAAGATATTAAAAATAGTTACTTAAACTTAAGCTTTATTCACAAATATAGATAGATATCTAGGCGTATTCGTCGGAGGATTGCCTCTATAAGTCACTTAGTAAATAAATTCTCTACAATATAATTTTCCCTATATTATTCGCATACTTATTCCTTATAATTTCTTTTAATGCTGGATTTACTCTAAAATGTGACCCTTACATTTTCTCTTTTATATACTTTCTTCACCATCTCCTATTATATATTTTCCTCTCCTAATCTCCCTTTTCTTCCATCTTTCCACAACGTTTCCAACTCTTATTATTATCGTACTTTTCTCCCCTTGAAAAACTAACCTTTCCCGCTGTCATTTCTAGTATTTTATCTCCCTCTGAAAACTAATTTTCCCTTCAAAAACTACAGCCACCACATTTACCTCTTGGAGTTCATCATCCTGGCAGGTCCTTGATGCTGCTGTTGTTTGCCCCCCGCGTGTATATCAATTTACATTCCATTTGCCTCCTGTGGACATTCTCCCCTCGCTGACATCCCCCTTTCAGTGGCCTTCCCCTTTGCCATGGCCTTTCCTTTGCTGTGACACCCCCTCTGGCTTCCTGTTTAGCCGCTCCTTTGGCTTCCTGCTCCTGTTGGCAGTGGCTTTCCGTTCGAAGAACCTTCACTTGCAGTTGACCCAAACATCCATCCATGAAACCCATAGCCATACCCATACCATTACCATTCCCCACCCCCTTTCCATTCTCTGAAGCCCCATTCCATGCTCTCCCCTCCCATTCTCTGAAGTGGGAAATCGCCTGCAAAAGCAATGCACTTGACACTTTTGGGAAGCGGCAGCATCACTTCATAGCGCCAAAAAGTATGCTCCGTTTCGTTCTTCGTTTCATTAGGGATAAAAATTGCCCTCAAGGCAAAGACAGAGCGAGCGGCTCTGAGGGGGGATTTTTCTCTTCGATTTTCTTCTGTTTCTTTTGGGTTTTTTTGCCAGCCAAAATTTACAGCGCTCGCATTTTCAATTTGCAAATGATAGAAAATGCCTGTGGCAAGAGCACGTGATGGAAGGGAAAAGCCGCTGCTCATTCGCAGAAGGGAATGGGGGAAAGCCGCTGCTCATTCGAGGAAGGGAATGGGGGAAAGCCCCTGCGCTCTGCTCTTTCCACTCCACATCGATGTATGGTACAAACCCCCCCTCCTGCTGTTGTTGTTCCTGTTTATTTGTTCTCACTCGTTCGCCACTCAACACCATGGCAACAATTTTAATTCAATTCCATTAAAAGTCGCGTAAGATGGCAGGCACACAGATGGTGTTTCCAAAGAGAGAGAGTGGGCGGGTAGGGGGTTTTCCAACTCCCACCTGTCTGTCTGTCTGCCACTTGGCTTTGGCGTCTGCCACACAATCAAACTAATGTTTCAGGCTGAGGGAAAAACTAATGAAGCGAGCAGCAGCGGCAGCAGCAGCAGCAGCGAGAATACGCGACGATTGATTGCTCCCTGGAGGCAGCAAAAGAGAGAGAAAACAATGAGAGAGAGTGGGAGAGAGAGAGGGCAAAAGTCATGGCAGAAAACTGAGAAAATGGGAAAACCTGATGCAATCAAAATCCTCCCCCGAACACCCAAAATCTCGAACGTTGCAACCAGAAAACCCGAAAACTGCAGTTGTTCCCAAAAACCGAAATATAAGCAAGGTTTTTGGGTGGTGGCTTTCTGCCCCACCCCTTGAGAGGGGAGGTGGTAGCGGGTGGTGGTGGGTTGGATAATCCAACACCTCCCCTGGGGTGTACTTTCAAGATGCATATTATAAGACTTGTTAAGTTCCTTTCGCTCGTTAAGATAAGTGAACCGAGCCGGCAAATGGTGCGACAAGTGTGCGACATCGACATCGACTTCGAAAGGGAAACATCGGAAAACGGAAAACGGAAGCCGGAAACAGCTCACCCGCAAAATGATTACCAGCTTAAGATATACGAAATTATACATATATAAAACGACCTAGAGATAAGCTCCCACCCACCACCCACCTGAGGGGTGGGCTTTTAGGTGTACTTTTGGTTAAAGAGGATTTTAAGAGAGGAATCAAAAAGTACATCAAAGCATGAAAGAGTCCAAGCAGCAATAGGGGGAGTAGTAAAAGTTTCAAAAAGCTGCACTACTCGTGAATGGATTGGTAAACTCCTTTTGGGGGATTGTAATGGGTGGAAAATGCCAAAATTTCGATGAAAATTTAACCGATTCTTAGGATTAGTCAGTAGTCAAATTATAGATTTATAATTTCATATTATAGCTTCATATTGTAACAAAATTTGCCTTACCAGACGGGCCGAGCGAATATTCCTCTCAGTGTGGGGAGGCGGAACGATAATAAAGGGTTAGCCGTTCGATTCCGTAATAAAACCCACAATAATTGTTCTAATGTGGTTTTTCTCTTATTTCTAGCGGGTTGAGAGAGCACACAATTATCTATAGGCAAGGTCAAGGGCTCTGAGGTCGCTAAGCCTTAAATACGAATTTTTGTTACAATATCCTTCAAATTTTCAGTAAAATATCTGATTAAGTATCTCAGTTTGGTATAATTTGTACAATCGTAATGATATTACGTACTTACATATACATAACCCTACCAAAGCAGAGTCTTATATCTATAAAACTATAAGAAAGTGTTCCCAGTTAGATTTAATCATCCAATCGGGTATTTGGCAGGTAGATACTATCAATATATCCATGAAATATATTTCACAATATAACTAAAGCAATGGAATTGGGTACTGGCAAATCCTACATTTTCCTATAAATAGTAGGCCTCAGCCTTACATTCATTCACAGCCTTAGGGCTTATACAACATTTCCAATCATTCTCATTTAGATCTTTGTACAGTTCGGAGTGTTTTACGAGTCTAAAAAATATTTCAAAAAAATCCAATTTCCTATTTTTGTGTCTAGCGAGAAAAGTAAATAAAAAAATATTTCAAAAATTATTTTCGTATAACAAAAAAAATATTTTCAGGACAGAGGAACAACATGTGCAACTATCCTTGCTATCCCGCTGCTGCCCTGCACCCCTGCGGTGGCTGTGGTCCCAGCGGCTTCTACGATCCCGTCTTTGGATCCTACAATGGCCCATTCAACACCTGCTGTGGCCCCAGCGGTCCTCAATGCTGGGGAGGTTTTACGTTTTAAGCCCTGACCTTTGACTGCTTCGACTGGAGGCTGGAGGACTGGACTGCCTTGGCTCGCTAACAGAAGAAAATCAGGAAAAGGATTGGTTGTTCTGCCAACAGCTGGTTCAACTTTAAAGGCGAATCGAAAACATCCGAAAAACATCAATAATAATCAGATATATGTAAAAATGTATGTGTACTGCAATAATCTTAATGTAACCAAAAATAAAAAATATATAGAATATTTGACATATTTTTCACAGCAAGCCTGAGAAAAATCTCTACATAATATAGCATATTGGGTTCCTCATTCTGACCGATATTATAATCCGATTATAATGACTTTGGTTATAAAGGTATCCATATTTCTCACCATACCAAACAAGGGCGAAATATCTCTTAAATTGTAATACCATTTCTGTCACAAGTTACTCGCGCGTTTGTCTCCGTTGGAAGAATGAAATGCTCGTAGTTGCGACATGCTCACACTCACATTTTCGTTATTTTGTTGAATTCTTCACCTATTCCTCCTGCTCCACTATTTCGCATGTTTCTTGCCTTATTTATTTGATGACACAAATAAATCAAAAAATACTTGACTATGTTTAAATGTTGTACTAAAATCCCGATTACAAAATGATGGGTCATCAGGTCGAGCCATTTGAAACACCAAGACACGAGATTTGTTTAGTTAACTTAAGCTTATGTATCTCTAAAATTCCAGGTAAAACTCACCTCTATATAACCCTGAACACTGTCGCATTGCTGCAGCACCAGTATGGCTGGATTTCCTCTCATTTCATCTGGCGAACAGGGCGACAGAAATCCACTATCCGCATCGCTATGGGTCGACAAGGGTCTTGATTTCCGGATCTTATACTGCACATGACGACTGGGCACTGGGCCGGGATTAAATAGAACATAATTCGACTCCGTGGGCACTGGCACCGTGTGCGAGCGCTGATCCCTGCGCTGTTCCTGCAGCAACTGTTGCAGGTGCAACATGTGATCGGTGCTCACGAGCTCTGAAATGGCTCGCTGTTGCTGCTCAAAGATCGATTTATCCGTAGATTTCTTGCCACTACGAAACGGTGAAAGATTCATGAACGTCAGTTTCTTTTTCATGGAATGTTGTGCCTGGTTCTGAATGGAAGTACTGCCCATTGAGCTGCCTGAATTCGTGGAGGTGGAGGACTCCACGAGAGCCGTGGAAGTGGTTTCTGTATCCTTTGATTCCTGACTGTTGGACATGCTGGCGGGATTTTCCAGCTCTTGGAAAAGCTTCTCCAGATTCTGCTGCTCTAGATTTGCGTTCACCAGCTGCTCGTTGGTATACGGATTGGGTATCCCAATGTCCAGTGTGCATATTCCTGGTTCTATCACGAAATAATTATGATGATCAAAGTGTATCCTCACATCCTTGGGCTCGGCACAGCCTTCGGTCTCCGCTTCGGGCAACGCAGAGGTCTCTATGATGATGGTTTCTTCGAGTTCTAGCTCCTCGTTGTCGTAAATGACTTCGGGCACCATTTCATCCTCGTCTTCGCAGACCAAATGCTGTCGCGAACTGAACAGCGGATCCCTGAGGCCATGGGCTGCGGCGGTGGTGGCACTGGGATATCGCATGGCTTTTTCGTTGATAAAATCCACTGGATCGAACAGGCAATAGTTATCCATGTGACGAGTGGCCACTTTCCGTTGGCGCACGGGCAGATTCTTCAGTTTTTCGGAATAGTCTGCCGCATCCTCATTATTGTTGCCCAATTCCGGTGCCGGTGGGGGTGGGGATATTTCCTGATTGATTTGCAGCTCCCTCTCCTTGGGGGTGCCCCGATGTAACGTGGCAAAAAGTCCTCTTGCTATGCAGTTCTTCAACTCGCTGACTCTGCCCTTGTAGGGACTCGACTGAGCAGAGGTACTTCCGCCCAAAGGCAGCCCCTGGAGATCCTCCAAGCCCAATTGCTTGCTCAGCTCCTTCCTCTCCTTTTTGCCCAGCACCACCTTGCCACGTATGGGTGTGTTTGGAGCTGAATGCAACAGTCGCGACTCTCGGGAGGGTATCTGTGACAGCGGTGGCGGTGTGGGCGGTGGTGGGTCGCGATAGGGCGGTGGTGCCAGCACACTGGTGGTGGCATAGCTCACGGGCAGGTCATTGAAGGTCGCCGAAGATGGGGCTTCTGTCTGGAGAAACTCCAGCTCCATATAGTTGCCATATCCCTGCAAAGTTTGGGCTTTTTGTCGCTGATTTTGGTTTTGATTTTCAGTCTTTGTTTGGAGGATCCTTTGGCTCCTATTCTCCCTCTGGTTTTTGGGTTTTGCCCCCAATTGTGGCAGTGGCACCAGCTCCTGTTGCAGCTTCTCCGACTCCTGCTGCTGCTGCTGGTGCTGGTTCTGTTGCTGTTGATGATGATTTTCCTCGTTCGCATTTCGATCGGATTTCGGAGGACCTCCTCCTCGTTGCTTAAACGTTTGACTGGACATTGCCTTTCGCTATTTCATTGTTTTTCACCGATTTTTCCAGCACTTTTCACACTCAAATTTTAATATACATTTTCCTTTGTAATGGTTTCATAAATCTTCATCTTTATGGCACAAAAAAACAAGATACATTTAATGGTTTTTCTAGTCACAAAAAAAGGTAAAGGAAAAGGGGGTTTCCCCTCTCCATTTGCTTGTATTTCTGTTTTGTAATTGGATTTTTGTGAGAGAGCTTGATGCATGTCAAAGTTAAATTAAAACTGACCCACCGTTTCACACACACACACACACACACACAGGACACAGGACACAGCAGCACGAGGACACACAATAAGGACTCGCCCTCTCTCTCTGTCATGTTTCTCTTTTTTCATGGTCATGGTTACGTCGGTGGTTTTGTCTGTTTTTGAAGTGTGTGTTTTCCAGGCAATCCTCAAACGCAAAACAATGCCCCCAACCAGTCGGGAGGTTTTTTATAATTTGTCTACAAAAGCAATTAACACAAGGGCCGTGGAGTGGAGGCTTCAAGGGTTAGAGCAAGAAGAGTGTAGTCATCCCCCGCTTACCCCTCATACAGAAATTGTATTTGAAAGTACTTTTTCAGGGCTTAACCTTGAAAAGGGGTGTGAAAGCCTTTTAAAAGCCAGAAAAAGGCTGAAAAGGCCTTAAAAAGATTTTCAAAATCCAAATAAAGAAAGCTCTTTAGATTCCAAGGCGAATATCTCCCAAAGAGAGCTTTAGAGAGTACAGAAAATTCAGAGCAGAAAGGTAAATTGCTGCGAGGTCCAATTTACTTCTGAAATTCATCTAAAATCCAAAGAAGAATATTTTCAAGAAGAACAATTTCTATAAAATCTTTAAAATTGTATAGAAATATTAATTTTTACCTTCCAAAAATTCAACAATCAATTTAGAAATAAATTTCATGAATGTTCTTTTAAATGTGCTTTCAAATTTTATGGAAATATTAATTTATTCCTTCTAATAAACCACACATAATATTATCACATTTTTTTGAACAAATTTCTACGAAATTTATATCCTTAAATCGATCAAAAATCTCTCTAAATTCTGCCTAATCTCTTAACTTCAAAAACTTTTATATAAATAAAACCATAACCTCAAACACAAAAGTTTTTGAAGAAAAAACACACCAAAAAATAAATCAATTCAAATTCTCAAATATTTAAGAGAAAATATTTTTCCCAAAAAACTTTTAACAATTGAAACTGATATCCAAAGAAAAATGTATTTACTTTTATTATTTTATTTAGAGGAGAAAATGTATCAAATAGAGAAAAATTCTATATAAAAATGTACACACTCGTACATATATGGCAAGAGCTCTCTAAAGAGTTTTCCTTTTCACAATTGATTAAGTCTCGTTTTGTCAGGAAGAAAATTGTGCAACAATTGTTGTGCAACAAGAAGTCTTGTGGCAGGAGGGTGGGGAACACGACAGCGATACAGAGACACACGATGCGGAGATATCTATAACAAATTGACAGCAAATTGATCAAGGAATTTATCGAGTGGAAAGTGGAAGGTGGAAAGCAGCAAAAAGAACAAAGGAATTCCAACGATGGGTTGCACTTATTTAAGGAGAATATTTATAGGATATGTGGAAGCAACAATTTGGAAGGAAAATAGCTGCAGAGTATAGAATGAAAGAGTGCCTGAAAGAATGATGAATGAGGGTTTTCCAGTCAAACTCAATGATTGTATAAATACTGTAATGAATGAAGAATCGTATGAGAATCTATTCACTTCTCAATCGGAATAAATCGTTGAATTAATTCCCATTTTTCCTGGATTTTTTTAAATATTTTTAGAGCAAATTTTTTATTGGAAAAAATATTTTGTATATGAAAAACTTAAAAAATTCTTAAATATAGATATGTATAAAAATGTAGAAAATTCCCTGAATACTGTTATGTTACATTCCTACCAATAATCATAGCTTTGAAGTCTGGTCTAGTTACTAGATCTTTGAATAATGAAGGACATTTAGATTAAACGAAATAAATGGTTTTCCCCTGAAATACCAACAAAAACATAAACTTGCGAGTTTAAATTTTCAATTTCTGATTAGCTCTAAATTTGTTCCATTTTTCCCACTAAAAAAAATTTAAAAAAATTACTTTTCCCAAAGCTTTTACCTACGGTTTATGCCATAGCTTTTTCTACGCGTTTTCCTTCGCCATTTTCTATTATCTCATTCCTACAGCTAATTTCCTACAGCATTCCCTACTGTTTTCTATAGATTTTCCTGTTGTTTTTCTGCCAACTCACAAAACTATGACGAGGCACACGGAAAACAACAGTTTTCCCAAACAATTTTCATTGAGGAAATAACAGCAACAACAAATTTTCTGCGAGAAAACAACAACAATCGAGTGCAAACCGAAATGGAAAAAGTTTTATTGGCAACAAATTGAAAATAAAATAAAAAAAAAAGAGGCCGCCTCGGACCAGCCTCGATCTGAAAACTCCGCCTGGCCAATGTCCTGGACCTGCAGGAGATCCTGCTCCTGGTCCTGCCAATGAAGTGAACCAACAAGTTGCATAATTGTTGGCGCATGATAAAATTAAACGGCATGAAATGAGCTCCAACTGCTGCCTGCTCCCTGCAGCTGCTACTGCCACTGCTGCCTGCTCCTTTTCTCTCTGAATTCCTTTTCCTTTTTCGACTCCACTCCTCGCTGTAGTTTTCCCTTCATTCGACGCCCCTCTAGGTGTCCCTCCTCTCGACGCTTTTCCTCTTCTTTTTCAGGTAGCCCAAAAAAGAATGAAAGTTACTTTATTTAAGTGGAGTTTTTCCTCCGACACCTCCTCGATGTCGGTGTGCGGCATCGCTTCGTCGTAAAGTATATCAAGTAATTTGCAATTAAAATGTTAATTTTTAATTGAATTGCAGATGGCAGTAGGCAGTAGGCAGCAGGCAGCAGGCAATGCCAGGGCTCTTCTGGAATACTGAATCAAGTTAATTAGAGTCAAAGGAGAGCCCAACAGGAGGGGCTGCTGTAGTTTATAGTGCCTCTAGGGGCGCTACGGACAGGCTGGCTCCTTAATCCAGGATTAGAGATGGTTCCGTGAGGCACCAGACTGAATGCAAATGAAGCAAACGTTGCAGGTGCACGCTCCTGGAAACTGTGTCCCATTTATGATTGAAGTACTTCGAGATATTTTTGCATTTTTTTAATGGCAAATGAAGGCTTCAAAGGAAAAGGAACGACAACAAGTAATTGCAGAAGAGGGATCGAATGGAAGGCATCTGTACAGAGTGTCCTAGATCAAGCACAAATCAAGGACTTGCTCTTTTAGTGGCATTTTCTAAGAAAAATACATCCTAAGTCGGAAAAAAATGAACGAAAAATATAAAAAGATTTACAGAGCAGCAACAAAGAAATTCTTAAGAAAATTTCAAGAAATTTTAAAGACATTCTCAAGAAATTGTCAAGAAATTCGTAAGAAATATTTTAAAAAACTAAAAAAAAAAAAAGAAAGAATTAAAAGAATTCAAAGAAAATCTTTAAAAATTTTAAAGAAACTTTTACAATTTTAAAGAATATTGTAAAAAAAAAATGTAAAGAACCTGTTAAACAATTTAAAAGAAATCTCAAAAAAATCAACAAAAAAAAAAAAAACTTTAAGACATTTAAAAAAAAATCCTAAGAAACTTTAAAGAAATTCCTCAAACTTTGGTAATTTTTTAGACATTTTCCTCCTTTTCTGCTCCCAAATTTAAGAATCATTGGGATAAATCTAAGTCCCAAAATCTTTCAAATCAAAAGATTGAGAACTTCCTTCAATAATCTTAAGCCCAAACACAATTGAACCCTTTAAGGACCATTCCTTTATCTCAAATCTTTCTTTATAATCCCCCAATTTCCCTCCAAGTCATGCCGTTCCCATCTCTAGAGCTCATCTCTGGGGCATCTCTTTGTGGCACCTGCTGCAAGGCCAATGCACTATTCCGTCAGCAGCAGCAGCAGCGGCAGCGGCAGCACCTTCTCAGAGCTATCCTCTGACACTTTCAGTTTCTATGACAACACACAAGACACAAAAGACAGGAGAGACGAGAGGGAAACAGACAGAACAGTAGAGAGGAAAATGTGGGGAAACCCTGAGCAGCAAAAAAGAGAAAGAAACAAGAAAAGAATGAAACGCAAAGAGAAAGCCAAAGCAACACTTAAAGTTCAACACTTTTCCTCTTTTCCTTTTACTTTGAGAGGTGAAGTTTTCTACACTTTTCCGAGCGTCACTTCATCTGTAGTTTATGCTGCTGCTGCTGCTGCTGCTGCCACTTCTATGGCAGATTCTGGCTCCATTTCTGCTGCTGCTGCTGGGGCAGCTTCTCCTTCTGGCACTCCTGATGCTCCTCCTCCTACATCTCCCCTGCCTCCCGCTGCCACCAGCCCACAGTCAAAGTTGACAAAATACTTGTCAAGATTTGTGCATTGAGTTCTCTCTCGGAAAGCCCCACTTGCCCCCACTGGGATCCACAGTTGTAATTGCAGCTTTGCCCTTTGCCCTCTGCTGTGGCTGCGGTCTGTCGCTATGCCCCATGAGAGAAAGGGTATTTTTACAGTGAACGAAGCTTGAGATACCCTATTTATTCGAATTACGGAGCTGAAAGCGTCTTTGGATTGATATTCAAAGGATTTAGTATAGATTTTAGATCGAATTGAAGTTCATTTTAAACAGTATTCTAAATATATATATATTCCTCTCCATCAAAGTGAAATTTCATCAGTTATTTTTTACACATGAAAGAGTTTTTCCCTCAACAAAATTTCTTAAAATGCTAGTCTCCACTTTTGAGATACTTTCTTCAGAGGAAAAAGCCTAAAAATTAGGAAAAATCTCATATTCATGGAAAATGGCAAATATAATCCGTTTGTTCTAGTATCATATTTACTATACCCTCTATAGGTCCTTCTTTTTGGTAACAAAGCTCTCTTGAGAATCATCACACCCTCTCCTCAAAGCGGGGCCACAGCAAAACCGAAAGGAAAAACGTTTGGAAACCCAAGGAAAAAGGGGTCTGAAGGGGGCCGAAAGAAATCAGTGGCAAACGTTTTGTGCTGCTGCTGGCGGCTGGGGCTGGTCCATCAAGCTGCTAACTTTACGAGTGGGAGGGAGAGGGAGCTGCTGCTGGGGCTGCTCCTGATGGCAGGGCGCCCTGGAAATACTCGTAAAGTGGAAAGTGGAGCATGCATTGCGGCGGCGGCAGCGGCGGCCGTTTGCTTTTAGCTTGGAGTTGGCACTCCCCCTGCCCCACTCCCGCCTCCCACTCTCGCCAGGGCAGGCAGCACTTCATGACATCATTTTATTTGCACTCAATCTCTAGTTCTATTGCCCGCTCCCCCCCCCCTTTGTGTGACGCTTTTCTGCGCTGTGCAAACTTCTGCCTCCCTCTCGCTGGAAATGCTTTTGATTTGCTGGTAAGTTGACCATCAGAGAAGTCCCTTTCTCTCCCTCTCCCTCTCTCCGTCTGCACTTTCTTTCTCTCCACAAACCCACTTAGAAAAGTGCACGCTTTTCTTTCTTTCTTCAGACCAAAAGCCCATGCCCAAACCAGACCTCAAAATGTTATTCAAACAAAAAAAAAAAAGGAAATAGTGGAAAAATAAAGTGAAGAAGTGGTAAAGGGAGGAGGAGGTTCTTTTTGGATGGAGGAAGGTCCTTAGCGCTGCCCACACAGCCCAAAAAAGAAAAAAAAATAGTGCAGAAATAAAGTGGGAAAGTCTGTAACCAACAAAAAGCTGAAAGAGTGGAGAAAAAGTAGGAAAAAGTGGAAAATAAAACTAGAAAAATAAAAAAACCAAAAAACTAGAAACAAAGAAAACCAAAAAACTTAAAGAAAAAAAACCAACTTTAAAAAAATCCCAAAAATAGAGAGCGAAAAGGAGTCTTGTACCAATGCGTATGACAGTTTGAAGATCCTTCTGCAGAGACTTTTGAGTTATGCCCCCAGTTTGAAGTTGAAGAGGCGTTAGTTGAGTAGGCGTGGCACAACAGCAGCCACAGGAAAAACAAAGGAAAACCACGCACAGAGAAGAGAGAAAGAAACTCAAACCCGCAAGCCCGAAAGCCCGAAAATCCGAATCAAAATCTATGAGCAATTCAATTAAAGAGCAATTTCCAGGCAGTCATCATATTTTTGTTAGTTAACGATCCCCAAAGGAGGGGGGCCATGGAGAGGTCCTCAGGGGGAGGAAATGTTTAGGGAAAATGCTATGAAAAATGGTGGGATCGGAGGGGGGGGGGCATACAACTTAATAAGACCCATCAGTGGGTGGAAATGGAAATCGCTTGAGGAAATTGTGTGTGTTTTAAGCAAGAGCATACATAATAAACTCGTATAAAAGATTGTTGCATGCTTTGGGGAAATGCCAGGCGGGGAAAATGCGGGGATAAATTAATGCTGTGGGAGGAAGCAATGGCAGGGCGGGGGGGGGGGGGGGGGGGAGAGGCTGTGTGCGCTGCGGGCCACGGCATAAATACCCATATTTGCAATTTGCAGGAGGAAGCAGCAGCAGCCGCTCAAGGAAGGGGCAGCAGGACCAGCACGAGGAAGTGGGGTGACAGCGGAGAAAAAAGAGGAAGGGAGATAGAGAAAGAAAAGCAGAGAACAAGACGGACCAAGCTGATGTCCCCAGGCGTTGGCCAAAAAAAAAAAATCAACGACGAATGTTATTAAAAAAGAAACCAAATGAAAAACCAAAGCGAAAACAGTGGGAAAACAGAGTGAAAACAGTGTAAAACAAGGAAGAAGATTATCAGAAGAGTGTCTCAACAGAGGGATACCCTGTCCAGAAGCCTGGACAGGTAGTACAGTGCGTTTTCTATCTGTAAAGAGAGTCCTTATATCTTAAGATTTTTTTTTTTGGAAACGAAAGCGAGAGCAAAGGAGTGTGAAGATCATCGCCTGGAAAATTGTTTTCTTAATTTTTGGTTGCAATACTCAACCGATTTTACTGAATAGTGGATTATATTTAGGTAGAGAATATCATTATATTTAAAATATATTAAATTTAAAAAATAAATAAAATTATTAAATAATTATATAAATATTAATTTATTATATTTCAATTTTAATGCCTCTATAATTTTTGAAAATTTTTATGAACAAAAAAGAGTTCTAAAAGATGCAAAGACTTCATCCACCTCCTTCCCCTACTATTTCTCCCTTTCCCCTATTTGTTACCAACATTTCCACAAATACAACACACTCCCACCTACACTGTACGTTTACAGGGTACCACCACCGCATCGGTCCTTTTTCTCAGCCATCTCCCACTTTTTCTGCTGCTGCTAAAAAGTCATAAAATTCATTAAATGCCTAAAAGTATGACAGCTATGGACAATTTATGGAAGGAGAAGCGGCAGAGAGGCAATGGAAAAGGAAAAGCCCTCCATCCAACAGAAAAACTAAGGAAATGAAAATGAAACAATTTTTTCAGCCTATCGGATGCTCTATGGTGGAATAGTCCTTTGAATTTTAATGATTTTTTGGGTGTAAAGTCAAGCATGAAAATGTACATATTTATCAAGGCAAAAGCATATTAATACGAAGCTGTAAAATCGGGAAAATTAGCAGAGGCAAAATGTATTAATATTAATATTTATGAGTGGCTGCGGGGTGGAATATTTGTGGGTGGCTTTGAAGAATTAACAGATGAATTATTGAGGTTCATATTTGATGGAGATTTTGGGAAATGTTTTGCAATATTTTTAGTAATTTTCTGGTAGGACTTTTAGTGGTTTAATTCCTCATCTAAGCTTCATTTAAATTCCTCATTGATTACCTCTGCGATTTCCACTATTTTCCCAGCCCACACAAGCCATTTCCGAATGAAAATACCTTCTAGAAGAATGACTTGTTTCTTCGTTAATGAAATGGCTTCCCCCTACGAAAACCTTTGCATATTTACAAGTCCTCAAGTCCTGGCCGCCCTGCATAAAATTTCCACTAATTCAAATTTACTTTCCACCGAAACTGCGACAATTTTCTGGCCTGCAGACCAAAAGCATATTTCCAACTTCATAAATTTCCAGCACAAATAAACAGAGCGAAAGATAGAGAGCCAGAACCTCGCCTGGAGGGAGTCTTTCGCCTGGAAGGGCAGGACATCTATCCATATGGTCACGATTCTCGCTCATAAATTAGCACCAAATGGACACCGCCTGCCTTTCAATTGTGCAAATCCCTGGGTCCTGGGAGCAACATTTGTAAGGATCTATCTAGCAGGTGCGCACGTGAAAAGCCATTAACATAAATGGCTTTAGAGCACAAACATTGAACTTTTGCTCAGGTTTTTAATTACGCAAAAAACGGAGGAAAACGACACGATACGAAACGACAAGATACGAAACGACATTTTCCAAACGCTAATCCGCCAAGGCGTACAACAAAAAATGGCATACAATCAATTCTCAAGCAGCGGGAAAAAACAGAGGGGTAGAGGGGCAGAGGGGGGAAAACAATTTTCCTTCCATGGTCGCAATTTTCCACTACATCGGATTAAAATGTGATATGTTTTGGGATTGTTTAACAGCAGGAAAAAGGGAGCAACAGAAAGAGTGTGGGTGGAGAGGGGCGCAGGGTGATTGGTAGCGAAAAAGAGAGCTCTTTAGAGAGAGGGCTCTACCGAGTGTGTGTGTGTGTGTGTGTGTGTGTGGGTGTGTGTGGGTGAGACCAAAAGAGACAGAAAGTGAGACATGTCGAGACATGTGTTTGTTTACGGAACTTTTTGGCAGCAGCTCTGCTCTGCCAGTGGCCTCTGGAGTGGGTCTTAATTTCCGCTTCGCAAGCATTTCTTTTTCACACACACACACACACACACACACACGCACACAACGCAGCTTCCTTCTAGCTTCGTTTTCTTTCTGTTTCCTTCTTCCTTTTTGTGTGTTGGTAACATTTTTGTTTATTTGGGATTTGTTTGCCCTCTTTTTGTTTTTTTTTTGCTGCTGTGTCCCTTACATGCTTGCTTGAGTACTTCCGGTTTGAATGCCGGAAGTATGAACGAGAGGGAGCCCACATGTGGGTGGGTAAGCGGAGGAGGGCGGGGCAATGCCAGTGCGAATGAGGAGACTTTAATTGCTACGAGTGGAAAATGGAAAATTGAATTGTACTTCGGTAAAGCCCCCTCCAGATGCATGGATAGGGCAGTGCGTTTCATTGATTTAAGGCCTATTTTATATCGATTGATCGATGGTTTCTAATGAAAGCCGATAGATGGGTCAATATATAGAGCTATATTATCGGAAAAACTATCGACACGATATCGCTAAAGTTCTAAAATGCTTTCGATTCGATTATAACATTTTCATCGACACAATTATCATATATCGAAGTATCTAAAGTTTATCTATGAAATTATAGATTAGAATTTAAAAATTTCGATACGAATTGCTATTAAATTATTAAGATATAATCGAACAATTTATCGTAATTGATAAAATATTGAAATATGGTCGATAAAAGTATTGATATAATTATCATAGGATTTTCGGTCAATTTATACAATTTTCTATAAAATATATAATCGATCAATTTATCGTTACTTGATAAAAAATCGAAATATTGTCGATAAATATATGATTTAATTATCAAACGGTTATCGATCAATTTATCGATAATTTTCTGTTTTACGAGCATGTGCTCATTGATCACTGATCACTGATCATGTTTTCTAAAATGTATTCTATCGCAGAATGCAGTCAGGAATCGCCTTGAATCATTTAGGGCCCGAAAGAAGCCATCGAAGGACACAAAAATACTCCTTAAAGAGTAGATTTCTGTGGGGCCACAATTTTTCCAACAATTTCGCACACAATTATTCAATTCGAATGCCTTCTGTGACGCACTCTATCCCTTGCATTGTACATCTATAATTCGTATCAAATCTATGCCCAACAATTGTCTTCAATGTGTGGCCAAAACATATTGTTTATCCAGAACTGTTGGCAGATTTTGTTACTCCAGCACACGTCCTTGCCAGAAATTAGACAAACACACGTTTTATTCCTGTATTCCCGTATTCCTGTGTGTGCACTTCCGCACTGCTACTCCACTGCCACTTCTGCTGGTATTTGTGTGCCTCGCACACACACACACACAACATTTGCCGCATAATAAGTAAGGCAAACAGAAGGACAGGACTCTTCTGAAGGAAAACGGAAATAAAACTCCCATGGCAAAAATGGAATAAAATTTCGTGTGAATTGGAGTGAAAGCGGGGGCACTTGCAGATGGAGATATCCTGGTGCAAAGGATGTTGCCATGTGTGTGTGTGCCAGAGGAAATACTCGTCGCATTTGTGGATTCGATTGATTGGAATGAAAAGCAGAAATCGATGCAATTTTTATCCAAGAAAACTGTTTTATTAGTCATATTTGAAGGAATGAAATTTTGTGTAATTTAAACTGGAAATTGTTTCAATTCATGGATGGATATTGCAATCTCCCCCCAAAGCTTATGGTAATCCTGGAAATTAATCATTGACTTTTGAGAGGTACTAGGGAGAGGATTACACTGGGGAGATCTGCTGTTTTCCACAGTAGACCCTCCTCAATGCTGTACAAATTAATATACTCCCTAAATCTACTCTAAATATATATCCATCTATAGGTTCCGCACATGTATCCTCATTATGGCACATCATCCAATCTAATTTTGGGCCCATTTCCATTCCCTCGTTACCATTTGGGGGCGTATGTGGGATTTTCTTCAACTGATTTTTATGGCTCAGAAAAGGAACCGAAAGCTGGCTAAAAGCGCAATAATCAGGCCAAGGCACGCACACCAACCAACAAAAAGAGGAGTCCACACTCCCCGCCACCCAAAAGGAGGCAAAGACTTCCTCAAAGCGTTACATTTTGTCGTAAGCCAAAAAGACGACAACGACAACGACATTACGTTTTATTATCTATTATATGGAGGCGCCTCAAAATGCCACTACATTAGCTTCAAAAATCCATAACACACACACATGATACAAGGATGGAGAGGGGATTCGCGGGGTAGGGGGGGTGGTGCATGCCCCATTCGGTGGCATAACGTAAACATTAAAACAGGAACAGGAAACGGAAGTCATGGCAGTGGCCAAAAACAGTCACACATTCCACAGACGGGAGGGTTATGATTATTTCAATGCGAAGTTTTTCTTCTGGTGTTTTTCTTTGGTTTTTCTGGTTTTCTGATTTGCATTTCTCTTCACGTGCTTGCATACTTTTGGCACTGAGTGTGAGGGCTAATTTCCTATGCATAAAGTGTTGCATGTGTCGCGAATTTCCAGCCACGTTTCCACTTTTCCGAATAGCAAATTTCACATCAAATTTTCATTTCTTTTTCTTTGTAATTCGTACTTTGTTTTCTTTCAAATTTTCACACTTTTTGCACTCGTTTTTAATTCTTAAATTTATTTCACATTTTTTTCCTATTATTTTTTCGCTATTTTTTTGATTTTGATTTGTTTTTGGCGGCATAAAAAGTGCAGAGCATTTCTTTAAGGATAATCCACAGTTGCTAAAGAATGTAGTGCTACCTTTTTTCCAGAGGCCGTACAAATATTACGCGAAAAATATTCCGTAGAAAAGCGAACGTAGCGAAACGCAGAGTCCTGCCGCAAGTCCTTCCGCGCGCCACCAAAGACCAACAAGCACTGCCGCCACAGGACCTTCAAGCAGATAAAAGCCAGTAGCAGCAGCAGCAGCAGCAGAGTAGGGAAATTTCCTCACTGGAAAAGCCGGCTATTGGCATTCCATTTCCTCCCCCGCCACACGACAGCGACAACTGCAATTGACCTTAGCCTTCGAGAAGGATACGCTACGTCCGTGTTTCGTTTGTCGTTTGCCGGTCGGTTGTCGGTTCAAGGGTTGCAGCGCGCGGTCCTTTTCCCCTTCTGGGGGAAATTCTATTTTCCATGCAAAGGTTTTCCGCAGGTTTAACAGGTTGATGTGTGACGTCATTGCTGAAGAGGAATAGGACTTTTTCTGGGGCACAAGGGATGTTTTTCTATACTGAAGGAGAAAGGACATTTCTTTGCGATGCCGAGGGGTAGTTTCGCTGAGATGGACAAGGGAAGTTTTTTCTCCTTTAAAGAATAAAATTCGTTATTTGATGGAAAATTTCACTGCACTTTTATGAAAAAAGAATTAAATTTTTTATTTTAAAATTATCCACCAAAAACAGTTTAAAAAAACACCAGATGGAGAAGGAAATATTTTATTTATTTTTTTGTATTCTCCTTTAAGGAAAAACGTTCGTTATTTGATGTTAAATTTCATTGCACTTTTATGAAAAAATAGTTAAATTATCATTTAATTATAAACATTATTTTTTATCTTAAAATTATCCACCAAAAACTATTTAACCAGATCCCACTTTTCAGGCCCATCCAAGCCAACATTTTGGTAAAATACTTATAAAATCCGACAACCCGCAGTGAACTCTATTTTTCCACGTTTTCTTTACGTAAAAACACTTAAAACTTGCTTTGAAATTTCGATTTTCTCTCCTTTATCCTCAGCCTTTCTTTCACACTCCTTCAGCCAAATGTTTTCTACTTAAAACCCAACTGAAAGATGGCTTAAAAAAAGAGTTGGTATCTCTAAAAAAAAAAAGTGTCACAGGTTTGGCCTTTACCTTGTTTTATCTATGAGACATTTTCAATTTCTCTTTCTTTATGTTTCGGGTTTTCCGGCTTTCCATTTTGAGGGTTTTTTTTGCTTTTGCACGCTGGCGGCTTTTCCTATCTTTATTTTGCATAAATTTTCACTTTGTTTTTATCAATGTCTTTGGGTCCTTCCTTAATTCCTGGAGTGCTCTCCTTGCCCTCTCATCCTTCATTTTTTTTCCTCTCCTCTTTTTGGGTGTTGTTTTTTGTGGACCTCTTCAGGTCTTTTGTTTGCGCCTGAGATTTTTCTATTGAGATAATACTTTGTTTTCGCCTTGTTTTTTAATCCTTTGCCCAATGACTGCGACAACGAGAGGACCCTTTTTTCCAGTCCCGGTCCCAGTCCGAGTCCCTGTGTGTGTCCGTTCCCATGTCCTGGTTGACTGCATACACGCGATGGTTGCAGGACTCCTGACGCAACGCAACGTTGGACATTTTATAGTTATTGCCTGCCCATCGGAAAATTCCCTAGATGATTCTCGCAGCGCAGCCTTCATTTCTCCATCTGTATTTTCTTTATGCCATGCAAATCGAGGGCTCTATTGTTTTATAGACACATGATGAATGATAGACAGAGAGAGAGAGAGTGATAAACAGAGACAGAGATGGATGGATAGAAAGGGAAATGAAATCAGGAAACGTCTGGGGCCAAACAAAAGCATTTGATGACAGGCTTTCTTTGGCTTTCTATAGAGGTTCTACATGAAAAACTAATCAAATTGTGTGTTTAGGAGCAGTCAATGAATCTATCCATTCAATGGCACTTTCCCAAAGAAATTTAGAATGTTTAAACGAACGTATTACAAAATATATGAAATACATCCGTGTAAATGGCCAGCAGTGTACAAAATTTAGAGCAACATATTTTCCCACATTTAATCAAAGTTTTTTTAGAATTTATAAATACTAAAATAAATATAAGTCGTTGATTTTGAAGACACTCCGCACGAGCACGAGCAGAACAACCAATAATTCTGGATTATTAACTATTTTTAACCATTTTAACTATTTATTAAATAATTATCTTCTTTTCCATAGCTGCAAGGGGAGTAGCATACACGAAAACTATCGCATTCGGCGTCATCTGCAGACGATGAAGCTGCATCATCATCATCAACATCTTTTTCCACCGTCGACAGGGACGAAAGCTTCATTAAAGAGAGTCCACGATCAGCTCTCTCCACAAAACCATACCCCCGGTGTCTCCCAGCTATGCCATGTAGGACCATGGATGTCCATAGGATATTTTTGTATCGCAGATTTCAACCTCCCAACAATTATATCTTGGACTTGCACCCCCTATTTTTTTAAAATTGGGAAATTATTTTCGGAGTAACATATTTTAATGGGAAATTTGAGCTCGGACCTGAACTTGGAAGAGGTAAATTTTATATGTATTTAGCCAAGTTTCACTGCCGAAAATTTATACGTAAAATAGGGGGTGCAAGTGCAAGGTTAGCCGGATGAAATCCGTGATAAAGAAATGTCCTTGGTTGAAATCGGCGATAAGGAAATTTCTTTGGTGGAAATCTGCGATAAAGAAATATCCTTTTGGTTTCGGACATGGAAAACGCGAAAATAAAAACAAGGACATTTCAAACCCTGAAGAAGGACATTTCCAAGCTACAAAAGGATCTCATTTCTGATTGAAAGAATTGGTTCAAAAGAATAAAAAAATTAAGCTTCAAGAAATTCTATCAATGCGCTTCATTAAAAAAGAAAAAAACATGAAGATAATGCCACAACTTTAACTTCCTCTAGAGGATTGTTCTTTAGTTTAATCCGAAATGAACCCCATTTTTGTTGTATTTAATTGAATGATGTTTGTATTTTATACAGAAATAAAATATAATGCTAGTCGAATGCAGGAAGAATCTATTAATAGCTCCATTCCATCATTTCCATCAACAAAAGAGCCCCTACAATGTGGATAAGCCGCCATACATTCTCCCCACCCACTACTCAATGATTTCCGTATGGAAATCCCCCACTAAACCTGACAAATAACTGTCGCCAGTCGCCAACAATCTGTCAAACTGCCAATACTCGTACCACACTGCACCCCCCTCCGCCCGAGAAACACCCTAGAAATCGCCTTCCGTATGAGCTCCACGGTCTGTCAATAAAAGAAGTGTACGCCGTATTTTGATTTTGTAACTTTTGAGCGTGCAATCAATTCCAACAATAAGCCAGGGACTACACACAGGACATGGACACGGCTCCAAGGACACGGACAAGTGCCAACATTTGGAACAAACAATTAATCATTTCAATTTTCCAAAAGACTTGACAGCGAAGGAGACGACGACGTTGAGACGACAAAACAATTTGTGGATAGCCCCCACAAACTGCAAAAAGGAGCTTGTCCACGCCCCCTCCGATATAGAGGGAGTTGCAGGGGCGTAATGGAGCTAGCGAGAGTCATGGAGCTTGATGCCAAAGGGCCAAAGGGCCAAAGGCAGCGGGCGCCAGAAATTGGAGTCAGAGGCCAGAAGGCAAGGACACACTTTGCCACTTGCTGACTTCAGCAAAATATTGATGCTCCACCAGACATCTATCCATCCTTCTTCCTTCTGCCATAGAATTTGCATGTTACACGCAGGGAATTCGATGAACAACAAGCAATTCATCTCCTCCTCCGATGAACATCAGGAAATGGAAGGAAATGTGCCAAATCCAAACTGGAATTGACTGGCAACTCAATAAAAAGAGTACAAAGAACACTTACACCCACCATTTACGTTCCTTCTCCGTTTACGACTCTAAGAAAATAGTGTGTGATCGTGCGAATAAAGATATAGATTTACATGGCTCATACCCACATTGGACATATGGCACTGCACCCGTAGAAGAGCTTACTGGTCCCTCATGCAGCATGGTATTGTATAGCCCTTGATTACTTATAGCTATTCATATATTTATTTATTTTTTTAACCACATAGTAAGGGAGGATAAACTCGTAATAGCTGCTATGACCTTCAGCCAGATTAAATGTAATTTTAATTAATTGATTATTTCATTTCGTCTCATTATAGATTGCGTTCTGAAAACTATAAGCAAGGCGTGTTCCATTGCTGTCATATTTTTTGCGATAACCTTTGAGAGATCCCTGTCACAGCCTTTTAGACCCCATTTCCTGGAATATTATGCCTGGTGATTGAAATTTTCACTTTAATCCATCTTATAGATTATTGAATATTATTTAAAGCATTAGAATCATTAAAATATACTATATTTCTTAATTGCTGAGAATTTCCCATTGCAATTTGTTATCAGTAAGTACATACATACATTCATAAGTACGCCGCCACTGTGCATACAAAATAAGTATAAAAAGCTCTACAAAAATCTTCAAAGACCAGTCGTTTTCTTGATTGAAATCCGAGAAGTAGAAGCAATGCAGTGTTCCATTATATTCGTGATATTGGCGATAGCCTTTGGCAGATCTCTGTCGCAGCATTGTGAGGTGAGTGCAACATTCAGTTTATTGGCGGCATACATCCAAATAACATTGAGGTGCTTCCAATAGGTGGTTGAATCTGAACACGAGTGCGGAGGATACTGCTATGGAGCTGTGAAGCCGGTTCTGGAGTACCTCGCTATCCTGCAAAGGCGAGTCGAGTCCTGCGAGGCCAAACAGCCGGCCGATACCCTATCGAAAATCGCCCTTATGACCAATAAATTAGAGACTCTGGAAAGACAGATGGCAATTCAGCAGGAGTTGATCAAAATAATCCAACCCGCAGATACTTTATCTAAAATCAACCTAATGAACGAAAAGTTAGCGGAGTTAAGAAATCAGACGGCGGCCCAGCAGGCGGCCACCCAGCAGCAGGTGGAAAAGAGCTCCAAGCAGTCGGAAGATACTCTATCTAAATTCGCCCTAGTGGACGAGAAACTAAAGACTCTAACAACACAGATGGCGACCCAACAGGAGTTGGAAAAGAGATCCCAGAGTAGACTTCAGAGATTGGAACATTTAGATCAATTCAAAAAAATAGGTTCCAAATATTATTACATAGAACAGAAAATTCAAAAGAACTGGCACGATGCGTTGAAAAGATGCAATGAGATGGGAGCTCATTTGGTGAGTCTGCAGAGCAAGGATGAGATGACGGCACTCTGGATACTTCTGGATAAAAACAAGAAATATTGGATAGATCAGAACGATCTAAAAACAGAAGGAGAGTTTATTTCGGCCACTACTGGCTTGAAGGGAACTTTCTTTTCGTGGCTGGACAAACAACCCGATAACCATGGGAAGAAGGAACATTGCGTCGAGTATTTAGCTGGTTTGCTGGTTAATGGGATGAACGACATACCATGCGATGCAACTCGGAACTTTATCTGTGAGACATCTTTCGGTTAATTGTGATCCATACGAAGTATTGTGAAACTTGCAGCTTAATAATAATAAAATGATAATAGTGTGAAAATTGATTATTTAGTTGGGCTGAAAATCCCGGCGGTACTGCAATACCGGGCCAACCCGCGACAGAGGTGGAGCAAGCCCCTAGCACTCCGTCTGATTCCAAAAATCAGTTTAACATTTGTTGTTCTCCAATGGAGAAACTATCAGATGTTAAGCTGATAAGAACAGATACTACACTTTGATCTTAGCCATAAGGCCGAGAAGCGATAACTTGAACTGGGAAATCATCCGCCAGCTCATGACTATGCGGCTAGAACCAGTTGGGAATTACAAGGCCATGGGAAGGTGTGCAAATTTGTGCCTATTTCTGTGTTGCAGTTTTTGATCTGACAAGTCATTGAATAGTTGTACAGTGCACTGTAGGGGAAAGGATACTCTAGAGTACATAATCATACAGAGAGGATAGTCTACTGTACTTGAGGTAGCCCCTGAAGATGGAACAGATAGTGTATCGATAGATAGAGTCTATATCATACATACACAGATAGTGTATATATCATACTATCGTTAGATAGTGTCTATCATATGTCTATACATATATCATGGGTATAGATAGTATCTCCTACAAGTTCTACCTACAAAACTAAGATCCATACATGGACTCCATTGATTCCACCCTATCGAGAGTCTACTGTGTCTCGGCTTCTAGAGAGGTAACGAGCGGAGCACTAGGAGTATTTGCTGATCATAGGTATGGTCCTAGGTATAAATCCCTCTAGAGTGCAGGTAGCGTATTCAGGCCATGTCTTTCAGCTGCTAATCCTCGAATATTCCTTTCCCCTATCACATAAGAACACGCTTAAAGGCCCTTTCTTTTATTGCCCCTCGAATGCCTTACAATTCCCAACCAGTTTTAGCTACACTTTAATGGAGATCCACTGGATTTTGTGGTAATCTTCACTCTGGTTTTTCTTCAATTGTCGAATAAATCTTTCGCCTTTTACTAAAGATTTCCGTGGAGAAGGACACTCTAATGAGTCTAAAATAATTTTTACCTCGGCCTGGTCTGTTTTGCGGACCGGGCCAATGAATGATAAATTTAAAAAAAATATAAACGATGTAGAAATAAAGATAAATTTTTTAAGCTCTTTTATAAGAAATGTGCTAGACCCTAGAAATCTACCGAAATGGGTTTCAGAGTAAGAAAAGGAAATCTTATAATGAAAATTGACCTCTTGATTGTTGAAAAATAGAAAATTTCTTTTGATTAGGAAGTAATTCCAATCGTATAAAGAATTTTGGAAAGGCAGCAAATATCAAAAAAACATTAAAAACGCAAAAAAATACATATTTTAAAGAAATATTTCAGATGAAAATTAAACCAAAAATAATCTTTTGGTACGGAAAATTGTAAGTTTGTGTATGAATAAAAAATTGTGGAGCCTTTACCTCTACAGAATTTTAGAGAACACGTCATCTGAACCCCTCCCAAGTGTAAAAGAAAAATACCACCCAAACCAAATATACCACAATAATCAAACACAAAAAATATCTCAAACCTAAAACACGAGACAGAAAGACAGCCTTGGAAATCCCCAAAGAATCCCTGAATAAATTGGAAAGTGTCGGAGGGTCTCCTCTTCATTCCACAAATTTAATTGAATTATTTGTATCTTTTTTTTTTGGCCAGAAGCAGCAGCATCTTCATCAATACAGAGGATTGTTGTTTTGCATAAATAAGGCATAAATTAGGCCCCGGAAAAGGCTCTTTGCAATCCTAGAAATCAGTGACAAAAAAACGCTGAACCTGAAGCATAAAAAATGAAATATGTTTTGGGATTTGCCTCCGCTGGAGTTCATAAAAAAAACGCACCCAAACATTGGTTGACCGAAAACGTTACGCTTGAGGAAATCTCAATTTTACCTTTTTTTTAGGCGCATTTCCCATCGAAATAAATGGCATCCCGAAAAGGCAAGAAAACTAACAAGGCAGTAAATTTTGCATACAAGTTAGAGGTTCGGTTCGGTTCGGTTTGGGATTTTTCTTTCTGCCTTTCCTAACTATAAAAAACAGAGAGAGAGAGAGAGAGAGCAGAGAATCCTGGCTAAACGGGAAAACTTTCCAGTCACATAAACATAAATTGCGGCTGTAATGGGGAGCGTTTCCTCCACAAACAAAAACAAACAAACATTTTGGTATGCTGTTCAGGGTGGCAGCCTCTTTCCCCCCTGCCTGCTATTTCTGTCGTTAAATGGAAGTTTAACATTAGGTTTAATTTGTCTAATGCCTCCTGATCCCTAACCCTTTTCCCCCCATTGATGGTGGTGTTTTTGGGGGTCCTAAATGACATGGAAATTAATGTTTAAAGCAAACATTTCCGCCACTATCCTAATTTGACATTTACTCTCCTCAAAGTCCCATTAGGTACATAATTTTGAGCCTTACGAGTCATCAAAAATCCTCAAATCTTTAACTACTACTCGTTATAGAGATAATCTTAATAGTTTTCTAGTGCCGTTTAAAATGTATTATTAATTGGCCCTCACGGGCTTCCAAAAATTGCCGTAGCGGACGGTATTTCACGTCCTCATGGCGGGGTATTGGTTAAAGTTTTCAACTAGCAATAATCGCACCTCAGTAGAACTTCATTGGTTACGATAATGCCTCTGCGCAAAGATAACTCTACCCTGCCCCTGGCTTGGTATTCAAGTCGGCGCGGGCTAGAACCAGTTGGGAATTATAGGGGCATCAAGGAAGTGCAGCGGCAGTAAGGAATGCCAAATTTATTGCAGCCTTTTGAGATCGGCAAAGGGATCGATCCCTACCGTAGGGGTAGGAGGTAGGTTAAGATTAAGGTAGGGGTTGATTCTAGCTTTTTAAGGATCTGTTTGTGGGTGGTTTATAAAGGCATTCCTTTCTCTTAGGATAGGCAAAAGATCTTTGTGTGAAAAACTCTCTAAAATATGCAAGATTCCCTTTTGGAAATTGATTTTCTATTTACCCTTAAAGACCTCAATTTGATGGCACCCACTAACCCATTATCATAATTCCTTCATAGTTGCAGTCCTTAAGCCACACTTTAACCCACAGTTGGCCCGCATTTTCAAGCAGCCTCATTATCCTTAATCATTGTCAATTTTCGAGCTGCTGCTGCTGCTTCAAATTTCCATTTGTTGTCGCTTTTCCTTGTCGCCATTCGAAATGAAATTAATGAAAAATTCAGAGGTCTACAAGCAACAAGAGGACGGATGGTACGCTGTGAGGGGGGGCAGTGGAGTGCCAAGTGGGGTTCAGGGTTCAGCCGTAGGTCCCTCGGCCCGGCTGCCTTGAGGTCATGTTTCTTTGCCTACTCTAAAATGCTAAATAGCCACTTTTGCGGCAGGGCACGACAAACTTTCTTCCCGAGTTCTTTTTTTAGATTTTATTTTCCATAAAGGGTATGACGATTGGCAGCAGATGTTTGGCGATGCACAAACGGCAGCATTTTTGAACCTATAAAATAGAGTATACCCCTTGAAATATATAGAAATTCGAAAGCAAAGCAAAAATATATTTTTAGAGCATGGAAAAATCGAACGCCTATGTAGAATACCATGAACATTTTTACATATATATTTTTGTTTAATGTGTATATTTATTATGTTATTTTTTTATTCTATTTCCAATTGAAATATCTTTGAAATTTAAAGAATATTGTGTGCCTATATCCCATAGCTACCATAGAAAAAACACATTCTTCAGTGTATCTCAAAATTCGTTCTGTTCTGACTTTCATTTTTCTGCCTTTTTCTGTTTTTTTTTTAGCTTTTTTCCACTCTCCTATTTCTTGGCTTTCCCTCTGGCTTTTCCTTCCCGCTTTGTCATAAAAAATTGAACAAGTTTTCACGTCGCAGCCAGAGGAGAAAGTCAAGAGTGTCCTTTAAGGAGGGAAGGGAGGCAGAGAGGCAGGGTGGTAGGGAGGTAGGGAGCTGGGCAGACAGCGACGACAATACCGGAAATCCGTTTCATGACAAATGCGTCACATTGTCCTCCCCTCCAGCCCAGCCCCCGCATTCCCCATCTCTCTCTCTCTTTCCCTCTCTTTTTCTCCACTTCTCTGCTTCTTCCCCTCAAAAAGCCGGCTATGAAATTCCTTCAATGGCAGCACGTGACTTTTAGGCCAAAAGAGAGAGTGAGAGAGCGACTTCTAAAGAGAGAGAGAGAGAGAGAGAGCGCAAAAGAGCACGACATTGACATTGGCCGACAACAAGGCCACAGCGCCTGCGTGAGAGTCCGCTCTCTTCTGCTGGAGAGTCCTTCTGCAGGACGTGCCGGCAGCAGCATCATTTCGCCATAGCATAACTCTGGCATTTTAATGAGAAATCCATATTTATGTTTGTTTGTTTTTGCCAAAAAAGAAGAAAAAGAGAAAGAAAAAGAAAAAACGTGGCAAAAAGCAGCAGCATATGCGGCGAAAAGTGAAATTGCTTTTGTTGCCCCCCCCCCCCCCCCCCCCTCCTTCCCGCGCTCCTTGTGGGCGGGAGTCCTTGTGCCAATGGAAAGGCATTTTGCTGTAATCATTTTTAATGGGCCAAAGCGTCTGCGGGTCTATAAGTAGTGCGGCAGAGGCAGCGGCAGCGGCAGAGGCAGCGGCAGCATATGGTGCGGTATATGGCCACAGATATCTGTAGAAAACATTTAGGAACGAAAGTATGGGCAGGCCCCCATTAGAGGGCTATTCTTTAGAGAATAATGGTATCCAAGTATTCGAGTAGTTTTTAATTGAATTTCCAAATGGAATATTTAGAGGCAGTAAAATTTTAGAGCGGTAAAATCTTAGAGCAGTAAAATCAAATATTTCTCTGTCTAAAAGTATGATAATTCCTTAATTTCCTGGGAGAGCTCTAGTGGGGATTATCCCCGCGTCCTCAAAAAAATCAAAAGAATTCAATGGCTAAGGAAAGAAACTCCCAAGAGTTTCTGAGGAGTATGACGACTTTTCGTGTCTTGTGGGCTCTTCCAAAGTACTAGTTTTCCTGCATTTTTGCTTTAAGGAGAAAGGAGTACCTTCCTCTCTCCCAATTTCAAGACACCTTCTGGAACTTTCCACCATTTTCTTCGATATTTATTCATTATTGGTCCGGCGGCTTCAAGCCACCAGACGCATGTCAAAAATTCAATGAAAACTCATGTTGATGTCCCTCTCCACGGAAATCTTTAGTAAAAGGCGAAAGATTTATTCGACACAATTGAAGAGAAAACTGAGTGTTATGAAAATTCTCAGAATCAGAGGCCTCTCCACTTGATTGGGGCCACAACTAGTTGGGAATTCCAGCAATCGAAAGGATAAAAGCTACCCGAAAGTAGGCAATGATTTTTATCTAAAGAGCTTTCCGGAAAATGCCTGAATTTTCGATGAAAAATAAAGCGGTTTTATTCCCTATTCGGAGAGGATATAGATGGTGGTTACTTATCTGCTGGTTATTCTAAAAGGATTCCCTGGAATAAAGTTATCCCTTGAAATTCCTCTTCCAAACGAGAGCGACAGAGAAAGGGATGGAGAGATCTGTTAGCTCAAACACGTCCACGACTTGTCACCAATGGAGTCATAACGTTATCATTCCGCACAGCAAAGCCATAAAAATACCAGCTTAAATAGCACAAAAAATAAAAAAAAAACCCCGCCAGCATGTCTGGCAGGACATCCAGAAGGATGGAATCAGAGAAGCAGTCATATAGGAGCTGCCAGAGGGAATAGTACAGGGAATTCCCTCACATATTTAGCACTCGAGAGCACTTTTTTCCCCTGCTCTGAGGAGGAAGGAGGAGCGATGCATGGACTCCTTATATGCTTTTATTGTGCAAATAAAAACACGCGGAAACTACTTAATCAAGTTTCACAGAGCTAGAGAGAGAGAGAGAGAGACCCAGACCCGGACACGGGATATACTTCTCTCTGCCTCTCTCTCTCTATCTCTTCTGCGGAAGCAACGTTTTTGGTTGAAACAAAAAACACAACGAAATAAAAAGCAACAGCAGCAGCAGCAGCCGCCGCGGCGGTAGAACAGACAGACTTTTCCCCGACGTTGGTTTTTGTGCTTAACTGTTTTTCGGTGCAAGAGAAAAGCCAGAGAAATGGCGGAGAGTAAACGGGAGCAGAGGCAGAAAAGTGGCAGAGTGAATGCGAGAACAGCCAAAGCTGAGACAACATGCAAACCAAAAGAAAAAAAACAAATGAGAGAAGGCCGACAAAATCATAGATACATATCCGAAAGCATATATCGAAAAAGAGATGCCCTAACTTTTGTTGAATAATATTTGGGTCAAGGATCATTTTAGTTGATAAATAACTTTTGAACAGTACCAACTAATTTTTCTAGCAGTGTAACTAAAGTTTTAATCCTCTTACTGAAGATATTTAAGTAATGATGCCCTCCAATGGGTATTATTCTCGAAGAAACAGTATATTTATACAAGTATTTTCTTGTGCTATAGTATTTAATATTTAAGTCACTTTTTGTAATATTTTATTATTTTTTCTTTTAGTATTATTTTATTTTTGTGATATTTTTTTTATATTTTTGATATTTTTTTTATTTTAGAATTCTATCTTAGATCTATATTATTTTTGTGGAATTTAATTGATTCTAGTATTTGAGTAATTTTTGGGGTTCAGAGTTTTTTTTTGGTTTATTCATATTTTTGGTAGTATATTTTACTTTTTTAGTGTTCTATTATTTTTTTTTTTATTAATTTATTTTCCATCAGACAATTATTTAATATTTATGTAATTCTTTTTAATATTTAATAGTTCATCTTATTTTTTTTGCAGTTTTTATATTTTGTATTCCAGATCTGTAATCTTTTTGTAGAATTTTTTATTATTTCTAGTATGTGATTAATTTTTTCGTTATAAATTATTTCTTTTAATATTTCTGTATTTGTTTTTTTTTCATTCCTTTCTCTCCCATCAGACAATCCTTTTGGCATAGCCAACATACCTCCTTTATCCCATTATTTCTCAGCTATAGAGTACCACAATTTGCCCAAAGAATGTGTTCCATTTCTTTTTTTTTCTGGTTTCTGAGTTCCAAAATTTATGACAGCAATTAGCGGGACAGTAGGCGTGTCGTTGGGGGTTGGCTGGACTCGAAGACTGCTTCCGGTTCCTGCCCCCCAAAACGGAAGAAAAAACTCTTCAATTAATTCGCGTTGAGCTCTGCTCAAACAGGACGGACAGGACGGGCAGGACGACGAAACTCCGTGCACATCAATCAAGTTCAAGAGGCAAAGGAGTCAAACGAAAGGTCGGTCTTTCAATCGGACATCGGTCCGGGGTATTGGCTGTTGGCTCTTGGCTCCTGGCTCCAGGCTCCTGGCTCCTGGTCTTGGCCTTGGTTTTGGGGGTGTGAAAAATACTCGTAGATAGCGGGAGGATATGGGAGGAGGAGGAAATGCCCACAACTTTGGTCGCGTGCCAGTGCTCGTACTCGTAAATTTGTTTCGTTTTATTTTTAATTATCGCGCTCTCAAAGTTGTATTTTTTAGGAACGGGAAAACATTTCCACTTAAAGGCTAGAAAACGTTTCCACTTAAAGGCCAAAGAAATGGCTAGGGAAATGGCCAAGAAAATACTAGGAATATAGCCCGGAAAAAGAGTGAAACTTTTACCTGAATGGTTTCCGTGGCGGAATACTTCCGATTGTAGTCGACGTGATGAAGGTTCGGCATGTTCCCAGCCGATGATAATCACACGAAGGATAAGGGCTACTTAACACGTGTCCTGGGGGTGGGTATACAATCCTCTTCGTGCTTTTCCAGCTCCTGCTCCTGCTCCTGTTTCCTTTCCCTTTCCCTTTGCCTGTTCATCAAGATATGCCAGTTTATGAAACATTTGTGTTAATTTCTGTTTGTCCTTTCTGGCGTCGTGGAGTCCTGAAAAGAGGAAAGACCAAAAGTTTTTCCGTAAAGTTGAAAGTTGGTAAAAGTGTAAATTACTGCGAGCAATCATCCTGCTGCCTGCCGCCTCCTCCTGCCTCCCCCTGCCTGCTGCACGCCCCCTTGGGCATTTGTTTACTCATGTCGATATTGTTAATACGCCACGTGTTCCGCACACAGCGGGAGGGTGTGTAAGCCAAAGGACATTCGGCAGAGGTACAAGTTCAAAGGGGCAGGGGAGGTTCATGGACGGTTGGGCTTACGGATTTATTGCCAAGTTTACGGTACGTGCTCTGACTAAATTTATAAGCCAAAAAACGCACAAAGAATCGCAAAAAATGGCCCAAAGGCACACACACACACACACACTGAAGAACATCTCTTAGATACACACAAGAAGCCTTGGAATTGGCATACTTTTACAGTCAATGCCAAGCAATTAGAAGCGTTTATGGGGGAGGCCTAAGCGATGCCAAGACAAGTATTGATTGTCGAATCGTAGAACTCACATTTTGCGATCTACAATATATTGTAAAAATGCGTCCTTAAGTGCTTAAAAATATGGTTTATTTTATTTTATATTAAATTAAATTTATTTCAAAAAAAAGGCCTTCCAAAATCGTTTATTCCTCACAAAACTTGGCTTCCCAAAGACTTTATTTCCTCTATTTTATTCTCTTTTATTCCTTCTTTAAATTTAAATGGAAATTTCCCTCCCTTGCTGTGCCGCATTGTATTTAAATCTCCCCAAAATGTATCCCCTAGCTATACATAGAATATATATCGAAAAGTTTACCATAGACAAACTTTCCTTCGCTAAGCTCCGCCTGCCGTTTCCCAGGCGACTCTCTGGCTGCCTCTCGCATTCATTTGTGCAACTTAACTGCTTAAGCATTCATCATCATGGTTTAGACGCTTCAGATAACTAATTAGAATGCACATTAAGCCAGATACGGCTACAGATACAGAGAGAGAAGAGAAAGTATATTCTCTCAAAGTTTTCTGGCTTCACTCCCCCCAAAATGTTCACCATTTCTCTATGGCTAATTAACTTTTGTTGCCTGTCATAAATGTTGACATCTATAATCAACAAAATAAATATTATCCATAGCGTAGCCCCGTAGAGGTCGTCGTGCAACAGCCTGTAATTTTCCAAAGGCCCATTGGCTTTTATGACCACTCCCACCCACACCCTCACCCTCGCCCACATTTAATGTTCAATATTTAACGATACTATGAGAAAATTACATCCTTCAGTGAATGCAAAAGTTTCCCATAAAAGTCGGAAAACGGAAAAGCGAAAAGGGAAAACTTGTTGACTGACGCGTGCGGTTTTTGGCAGCACTCAAAATGTAAGAGAGAGAAAGGGTATGATGAATTGTGGTCTAGGGGTCCATTCACATTATCAACTCGCTCTCTCGGCTCTCGGAGGGACAAGCGCTCGAAAGAGACAGCAAATGAACAGAAGAATGGACCCTCCAAAGAGAGCACATGTGGGGAATACGCAAATTCACCTCACTTAAGCTGGGTTGAGCCAGCGATCGTCGCTTGCGTGTTCTTTACGTTCTGTAGGTGTTTCAAGTACTCTAAGAAAGAATTTTTAAAGCACATCAAAAGGTAGAATATTGTAGACACTTTCCAATAGTTTGATGACATTCGACTCTGATAATGATATCATGTTAGAGAAAAAGCCAAATTAGAGTTCGTAGCCGTCTCTAACCACGTCTCCCGGCTATCAGTCGAAGAACTGAGGCATTATTTCTGACAAAATTATGTTTTCCAACAAAATTGGATCTGAAAAGTGTGACAATCGATCATCTCTGGCACAGACTGCTTCCAGCTCAACTGGCGAGCCAAACTGATGCATACCATATCTCCCTCTCTCACTGCAGTCTTTTCCCATAAGGCTATCTCTCTATTTCACATATAAGAAATGTTTTAGACCACATTTCCGAGCTTAGACGTGCGGTTTCTTGAAGAATTCATATTAAATAATCCTAAAATTATACACTTTTCACAGACGTGGTATATTTGAAGTTTTAGCAAAGTATTTCTCAAGTTTCCATCCACAAAAAGTACGCATTCGCATCGTAAATTAAACATCCTTCGGGAAGGGAAGGAAGCTTCGTCTTTGCCCTGCTCAAAATTAATGATGCATTTTATTGACAGGAAACCTTAATCATAATTTGGCGTTGAGTTAGTAGCTGCGCTTAATCATAAATTTAAGGCAAGGGTTAGGGAAGAGGATTCTTTGAGCTGGGAGGTTCCTTTCGGATGGGAGCAAGAGTTTGGGAGCTTCGTTTTGGGGGTTTCGGTTCCAGTAATTTCACTAATTACAAACAGAAATAACAACAGGAACAACAGGAAACAGAGCGTGTCCTTCGTTTGCCCTCCAGCGGGAGGTCCTCATCCATATGCCTCAGATTCTGGCCACAATTTATTAGCTGCTTATGGGGGCGATGGGTGGCGGGAGGATGATTGCTTGTGTGTGTGCCGTGTGGCGCATAAATGTGGCATAAAGGACATGTTAATCGGGATGATGGCCAGCAGCAACAGGAAGTTCGGAAAAGCCCTGCCGCTGCTGCTGCATTCGGCGAGTAAATTAAATTGTTCAATAATTGAGTTTTCTCTTCGGGTGTCCTTGGGGCATGTGCCCCTTAAAGCTAGCACAGCCTGGACTGGACGCTTTCCCTCTGTCGCGTCGTAAGGATATCAATCGATTCGCAGGCTGATTTAAGACCACTTCCTGTTCTGTCCTGGAGGAGGTCCTTTGGAGGTCCTGTTGTTGGCTAACACAAAAAACAGCTTGAATGCCAAAGCAGTCATAAATTATGCAGCGACATAGTCAAAGGGACACACAGGACACACACGGACACACAGGATAGGGTACACAGGCTACACAGCAGAGGCCCCAAGCAACAACAACAACAACAGCAAGGAGGAGAAAGGATATGCAGTCAAGTGTTGTCGTTGCAGTAGTCCTTTCCACACCACCTCCCCTTCTCCCTCTCTCTCTCTCTCTCTCTCTCTCTCTCTGTCTATTAACTCCTCGGGAAAACTCCTCTTGGAAAACTCCAAATGGCTGAGCAGTTAATAAGAACAGCAGTTGTGCGAAGGACCTCTAACTGGGAGGAGGAGGGGGAGGGGGATGGGGAGGGGGAAGAGTTGCTGGGGTGGCAGCAATGCAGTGTTGCAGCAGTTGCAAATTATGACAAAGTAGTGCAAAAAGCACCAGGATATACACATAGAGGGGATCCTTGTACAAACGGGTTGAATGTGCCTCACTTTGTGGCAGAGGGAGAGAGAGACGCTCTGCCTGCAGAGAGGCACTATTAAAATAAATATACACCAGACATATAAATTATACATTTTTCAATTAAGAAACTAAGAAAATATTGTGCGTTTCTGGCACAGGGAAGGGGAAATGACTGAAGGGAAAACTTCACGGAATTAACACTCTATTCCCTGATGTTAAAAACTTTAATTTAAATATAACAAAAATAAATCCTGGGATTTAGCTCTTTAAAAATCACTAAATTTCAACAATTACCCAGCACTCGACAATCGTAATAGATCCTTAATCCTCTTAGGGGCTTTCAGTTGAAACTCCATTACATCAGCAAACACTTGAATTATAATCCTATTAAAACGATTCAAACAAATCGGATTGCTGCTGCAATGAACGAAAGGGTAGGCAAGGGATAAAGAGGACGAACGAGTCGGGATTGTTGATATTTGCTTGATTTTAATAGTATTCAAAGGAATAATTAAAGAAAAGTAGCTCTTTGGGCTCACAAATTTACATAAATATCTGTATATTTAATAGTAATAATTACAAGTAATTTTAAATATGCAGAAGGTGATAAAGTGGCTTTTATATGGCTATGTTTATTTAATACAACTAATTACTATTTATATGCCATAATTTTTATATTATATTTAATTATTTGTAGCTAGGAATCACAAACCCCTTCATTCCAATCCTAATTCCACTTAAAATCCTTATGGCAACGGCAAAACAATTTCATTATCCTTTTAGCCACATTTTAGAGTGCCTCAAAAAGTCACAAAGTCTTCATATCCCCTTGGCAATCGCTTCATTTGGAGAAGACAAGGGAAAACTTTGTTGCCATGAAAAACTATCCCAAAAGAAGTGCAAAACTCTGCCAAAAGATGTGGAAAACTATCCAAAGAAGTGGTGAACTCTGCCAAAGGATGTGGAAAACTATCCCAAAACGAATGACAATGTGGAAAACTCTACAACAGTTGGGCAAAAGGAGACAACACCAAGGCAAGGCAATGTCCAACAGGTTAAAGGCAAAACCCCAGACGATGCTGAAGTTAATTATAAAATAAAAAGAAAAGTCCCACAGTTATGACAATTTACAGACGACGAATGCCCATGGGAAAGCCCCTTGCTCCATTTTCCTTGGGGTGTTGTTCAGGAACATTAACTGCTGCCGCTTCATTCTGCTCTGTTTTGTTCCTCTTGTCTCGAGTTGTCTGTTCCTTGCTTCGAGTTTTCCTGTTTTCCGGGTGGAAAGGGGGGTACAAATTTGACAAACGGCGTCTTAAGAAACGGAACAAAAAAAAACGTAAGAAAACCCTTAATAAACTTTACAGCAGTTTTCTCGCTGCAGCAGCAATTTAATTAGATTAAAGAAAAGTTTCTGCCACAAGGAAAAACCGAAAGAAAAACTCCACAGACACAAAAGTTCAAAGATCATTTGCCAGCCGCAGTCATCAGATACCGCAAGGCATTTTCCAAGGAAAAATCAAGGAAAAACAAACCAAAATTACTTTAAAATTCAACCAAAAATCAATAGAAGGAAATACGCGTCCGCAAATAAATACTAAAAACCCGAAAGGAAAATGAATAAAAAAACACAGACAAAACAAACAAACAAACAAACAAACAAACAAAAAGTAGCAACAAAAAGGGCGGCCGTAACAAACAAACAATAAAAATTTATTGTTATCCCCAAAAAGAAGTGAAACAATCAGCAATAAAAATAAAAAGTATAGACTGAAGAATAACGAAGTAATCGATACCCTCGAAGTAGCCAAAAAAAAAGACGAAAATTGTACAGAGTACAAGGCATACCCTTTAACAGGATACAATCCATTTATTTATTATATTTTTTTTTTTAGATGATTAAAACATCGCCTGAGACAAAGAGAACAGAAGATCCAATATTCGAACCGTTTTCCAATCCATTTTCCTTCTTTCAAAATTCGCAAACTGCTCCCAAAAGCCCAAGCAACTCTCCACCAAAACAAAACGAGCATCAAAGACCAAAAGATGGAAGAAAGTTAAACAGCATCCAAGGAAAATCAAATGATAACAGCGACAACACACGCTCGTCCTGCTCCCTCTGTACGTATTTTCCTTATTATTTCCAGCATCCTCCATTTTCTTGTGTAATTTTCGCGCAGCATACTTTCAGGCCCTCTCCTTGGCCACAAAAATGCGTGCAAATACTCGGGAATAAACGTAGAATGGGGGGACTGACGTTTAGGCCTAATCCGCCAAGGACTTAGCACGACTGTTAGGTGTATCCGGGCGGCTCAAAAGGGAGATCCACAGATGGAGGATAGGCATGGGAATGGGAAGGGCAATGGGTGTGGGTATGGGAGTGGAAGTGGGAGGTGGAGTCACTGAAGCAATATTGCAGGATAGGCAGTTCTTAACTTTGGCCCCAAGCCACGAAAAAGCCGGGCCATCTGCGATTTTTAATTCAGAAAAGTATAAAATAAATCTTTAACATTTTTAGCGACGAAGAAAAGTTACACTTTTTAAATAGGTTTCTTAAAAAATATAGAAATTGAAAGTAAAAGAAAACTCAGACTTAAAATTGTTCAATATATTCTTACATCCCTCTCTATAACTCTTTCGATTTTTGTGGTATTTTTAATAGTCTTTTTACTTGTCTTTTATACATTGTTTTAAATTTTTTTGGTATATTGTATTTTCTGCATTTTCAAGATATTTTTTTTTAATCGAATGATTTTTTAAATATTTTAATGTTACTATTTAGTATTTTTATAGTCTACTAGGTATTTTCTTGAATTATGTAGTATATTTGTTAATAATTTTTTGGAATATTTAAAGTTTATTTTCCATAGGTATATTTCTAGAATTTTGTGATATTTTTAAAAGCATTTTTATAGTTATCTAGGTATTTTCTTGAATTATGTAGTTTTTTAATAATTTTTTAAAATATTTAAAGTATATTTTCCATAGGTATATTTCTAGAATTTTATGATATTTTTAAAAGCATTTTCTAGTATTTTCTTGTAATTTTGTATAGCGATTACATATATTTCCCCTTCCGTTCAGTGGGACTCCAGATTTCTTACCTTCTCATCTCCAAATCCGAGTCTACACACATTTCTTCTATAAATTATTCTTCTTCCACACACCCCAAAAACCCCAAAAAATTTAGAGAACGTTGCTCCCCAAAATTGTATACAAAACAGGTGCACAAACAGCATCAATAAGGCAATAGCCGTAACAGCAAAAGCACAAGGCACCGAAACCGAAAACCCCATATTGCATACCTTTTTTTGGCATGAATTTTGGAAAAGACCACAGACCAAAAAAGATGGAAAATCGAGTGGAGGAAAAGAAAACACTTGAAATTGAAGTGCTGTTCGTACAAGGCGAAACACTCGGCACAACACAAGGATGGGGAGGCTTGCTACTACAAAAGCCCGATGTTACCCCACTTGTTTACGCTTGTAGTTTTTTGATTGAATTTTTTTGAAAGTGCACAGAGTGGTAGAAACTGGTGGCAGATATCCGTTAGATTGGGGAGCAATATTCCAGAGAAAGGGGAAAAATATGTATGTATATCCTCGAGGGGGGGGTTTTAAAAGCAACAATTTGCCACAGCAACGAATTACAGACACGCTCTGCCGACGGACGATGGATGGATGCATCAGCAACAGCACAGAAAAAATACCTATACAAAAAAATTAACCAAAACCCCAATGCAAAGCGAACAAACAGAGAGAGAGAGAGAGAGAGATGGAGAGAACTGGCCACTTGCTCGGTTGTCCCCTGGTGTGCAGGTGGACAGGTGTACGAGTAGACAATTCTCCCACCCACTTTACTAAATTTATGTCCTTTCTTTTCTTTCCGTTGGTATTTCCATTGGCAGGCGGAAAATCTGAAATCAAAATGCGCGCAAAATGCAGGCCAAATGGGGTTACAAAAAGCAACTCACTGAAAACGTTGCCAATTCCCGAGAGACAGACATGGATGGGCTCTGGGTCCTGAACAGTGGGACAAATGTCGAGAATAGGGAGAGAAAGAAATGCATATCAGGCCTCACTCTCTTCGCTCGAATATTCTTTGGTATTTTTCTATTATTTTGATGTATTTCTAAAATTCTTTTTTAGTATTTTCAGTGTTTTTGTATTATATTTAGTAATATTTTGAGTATTTCTATAAAAAAAATTTTGTTTTTCTAGTAATTTGCAGTATTTTTTAGTATTTTCAGTATTTTTATAGTCTATTTATTATTATTTTCAGTATTTTAATAGAATATTTTAGTATTTTTTTTAATTTTTAGTACTTTGATTTGTATATCTTTTTTGTTTCAATAACTAAATTAATTTCCAAATCTCCTCCCACTCTCTATCAATCTGCCGATCCACTGTGCAGCCACTGTCCGCCCTGGGAAATGACACAGTGAGAATGGTAGTCGGGGGAGTCGGGGGAGCAGGAGTCGCGGAGGAGTGTGGCCGGGGCAGAGGCAGGGACATTCGCTTCGAATGACAGCGGTTGAAATTGAAGTTGGCAAACGATTTTTCCGAGGGTGGATTTTAAAATGCAAACACACTCTCGATACAGCGAAACAAGGGTAGAGGGACGGTACGGGACACGGACACGGACAGCCAGAGGTCGTAGTCACAGGTCCTGTGGGGTCCTGTCGATGGTGTGGCATAGCTTTACATGCCACAGGACTCTGGGAGCACGTGTCCGCTGTCCCGGGTCTCGGCTGTCGGCTCTCAAGTCCTCTGTGGCTGACAATGTTTCTTATTTCCCTTCAAATTTATGTTTATCAGCTTTTTTGGCTTGCTAGCGAAATCAAAACAGGCCCAAGAAAACACGGCCCCAAACAAAAGGGCCAAGAACTTATCTGAAGGCAGTTAAATCAAGTAGGTTTTCCCATTTTCCCCCAATCGCGTGCCAACGAATCAAGGAATCTAATAACCAAAGCTAAACAATAGCGTAAATAATTTTATTATACGAGTATTTGCATTAACAAGGAACAACCCATAAAAGTCGTCTGAGCAACGGATGAACGCACTTTTTGTTCGGCCTTAATTCCCATCAAATGTCGTTCAAAGTGCTAATGAGAAAAGAAGGTCAGGAAGTTGGGTTTTTCTCTGTGGAGCAAAAGAAGGACAAAATGTCTGGGGTAAAGGTGGAGGAAGAGCAAAAGGAATGGATTCTAGGGGAAATACCTGTTTAAAATTAATGAAAATTAAAACTTTAACTAGTTTCTTTTAGAAGTTTAGTGTTTAAGGAATTTTAGAATTTTAAGTATTTTCTAGTATTTAGTTTTAATATTTTCTAGTATTTTAAACGTACTTATCTTTAAATATTTATTTAAACTCGATTTTTATTGAGTTTTTTCAGTATTTTTTATATTTTCTAGTAGTTTTATGACTTTTTGGTATTTATTTTTAATATTTTCTAGTATTTATATAGTATTTTAAATATTTATATAAAATTGATGTTTATAGAATTTTGTGTTATATTTTCTATTATTTTAGTATAGTACTATTTTAGTATTTTCTGGTTTTTTTCATCTTTTAAATTATTTCTCATAGAAAAAAATCCACAAATTAAATTCCCAATGCTTTTCTCCACCCCTAAAAGACATTTTTCCCCTCTTTAAAGGTCTCCCAAGATCCCAAACTTCCTCTTCAAGATTTTCTCTGACCAGACCCAAGTGCCATCTATTATTCTCTCAAATTAAAAGTTCAGCTCAACTTTAAAGAGCTTTTCTTCCACACATCATCCCCAGTTCATTTTCAATCCCACTCATATTTTATTCAGCAAGGAAAATAAAAACCAGACAAAGCTGGAAAATGCTAGGAAAAGAAAATGGATTTATGCGCCTTTTGATAACTAATTCCCTTTGGGCGGCTGTCAACAAGCAGATAAACTGCTAGGCAACCCACACAAAATGTAACTAAAGTCCAACGAGGAAGTGAGAAAAGTATGGGGTTCTATATCCTTAAAGAACCTTAAGACATGTGACTCATATTAGTTGGCTATTAGATGGAAAAAGGAGAAGGAATTCCATTCGGCTGTCAAATGTGTGAGCAAAAGAATGGCCGAAAACAATTTGAGGCAATTTGAAGCTGGCCAAAAAAAAGTACGTGACATTGTGAGGTGGTATCGTATCGACAGTCTGTGGAATCGCACTCCCTTCCGATTTCAGTTCTGTGGCTAACTTAGTACACTGAGAGGAATTGCTTAGAAAACGATGCTATCCAACGATGCTGTTCCATCGTTTCTTGGGATTATTTCTGAGACCTTCACCCGCTTTTCTTCAAGTGCATTTCGATAAGAAAGCGTTTCGTAAGTTTGGCAGTTGGGAAAATGCAAACATCTGCTGCCCAATGGCCCGCACCTTCAGTCAGACTCCATTGGAAAACTGTAAGTGTGTGTGTGTGTGTGTGTTTGGGGGGTGAGCGGAACCGTCCGACAAGTGTCAATGACCTGCTGGTGCTCCTGCTGATGCTCCTCCTGCTCCCAGGATGCTAACGAGCGAGCACGTGAGCCAAGTGTAGCGGAAAATGAGCTAATTTGTACGGAGGGAGCAGAGTTCCTTTTGGGCCAACTCCCTGGCCCCCGGCCACGTGTCACCCCATCTCCCCATTATCAGAATGACAGAAGAAAAAGTCAAGAAATTCAATTGGAAACATAAATCATGCCACAGGGACGAAAGGAGGCATCCAGGAGGCACAAGGACATCGCAGACACGCAATCAGCTGTTTGTCACAGAGCAGATCGGGGTTCTACAAAAGGATGTGTGCGTGTGCGTGTGTGTGTTCGCGTGAGTGCGTATGTGTCATGTATGTGGGTATGGGGGGCATGTCAATCATGCCACAAGCAACAAACGCGCGCCCACATGCTTTGGGTGCACACAACCCCCCCGGCTGTACAGACACCCATCCATCCATCCACGAACCCAAGGGGCAGACAGAGCCAAAAAGAGAAAGAAGGGAACCCCAAAAGCGGTCCAGACAGGACTGTAATATGATGCTCTTGATACGACAGGGACTATGAAGATACTCTGGAACTTTTCAGGATATATTATGATTGGTTCAGAAATCAATAAAGTCGCGGTGCTTGTAAACATTTTCTAGTATTTTTATAGAATTTGTCAAGTATTTTTATAGTTTTTATCTAGTATTTTTTATTTTTATAGTAGTCCAGTATTTTTCAGTATTATATTTTCCTATTTTTATAGTATTCTTTTAATATTTTTTTGTATTCATTTAGGATTTTCCTAATATTTTATAGTATTTTCTATTATTTCTGTAGTATTTTTCTATAGTACTTTTAAGTGTGGTTTTTGTGTTACATATAAAATATTCAAATATTTTCTTTATTTTTAGAAAATTCTTTCCCAATTCAATGTCTAATCCCAATTCCCGTTTTACAGGGTATCACGCACACCCACACACAAAAATAAAGCGAAAGACTCAATGGAAACGATTTCATCGATGGCTGCCACAAAGCGTAGCGTAGGCGATAATTTATTTAACAATGTGTGGCATGCGTTTTCCAGGACCCAGGGACCAGAGAGACCGAGAGGAGATCCAAAGCCGAAGCATTTGTCCATTGAAATGTAAACGGCTACAAAATGCGTTTTGGGGATAGCATTTCGTATGTTAGCCAAGTCCTGGCACTGGTCCAGGTCCTAGTCCTAGTGCTAGTCCTATCGATGACTGAGGGAAACATTTGTTGCCTCTTGTGGCGGGGGGAGGGGAGGGGTTGTAACGGGACTGGCTGCCACAAGAACAAAGGAGCAGGAACAGTATTTTATCTGCCACAGCATTCACTCCTTTATTTGCCAAGTGCAAATTGCAAAATGATATTAGAGTGGAGCGTCGAGGGTTCGGTGGGGTCGGATATGGGGGTGGATTTTCCCGCTGTCCTGTCCTCGCCTGTCCTTTTCTTTCCTGTCCTGTCCTGCCCGCTGCTGCATCCGATCAACGAGGGTGGCTTCTGCTGCAGAGTGAAAGTGGAAAGTGCGTCCAGTCCCCAGGACCTGCCAAGGCAGCTCGTCCGTAATGAGCACGGGCAGAAATTTAATGTGATTTGTGTCGGAAGGGTGCAACGACGGCTGTATTATCGAAGGGAGTCCCACATACAATATATCCTGCGACCAGGAGTGGCAGCAGATTTCTATTTACTTTTGTAATTGGCGACCAGTACCCAACACCAACACCAACGCCAATCCCAATCCATAAGCCATAACACTCTCCTTTCCCCTCTCTCTGACGATTCCGCACAGTCATCGACTTTGATGAATAATTGAGCATACAATTTCCCTCCCCCCACCGCCACCAAATAACAAAAAAAAACAGAACAGATGAAAAATGCTGAAAACGTGAAAATTTCCCAAAATTTATGTCTATATTTGGCATTGGGGAGGGAAAAAGCGTATGCTGGGGTTGAATATTTGATTGTTTTCAATCAATTTTGTGGCACGTCATAAAATTTTTTTAAATATTTACCATCCATTTACACATTTTAAACCATTTATACCAAAAGAGATTCAAAAATGTTCAAATTGTATGCTACCCGAAATAAACATACATACATACATACATACATATGTAAATACACTGACCTTTTCACATGCTTCTTCCTCTGCCTTCTGCCATCTCCTTTTTCCACGGCATTTTGCCAATTTTTTCACTTTTTACGCGCCAAAACTGCAAAAAAACACAAACAATTTTAAATCAGAGCAAAATTACAAGAGGAAAACACAAATTTGGAGTGCATTTTAATAAGGGGATGCATTAGAGGTAAGATTCCCCTCCCACGATACTCGTATATTTGCACCTCGAACCAGAACGAGAGAGGGAGAGAGAGAGAGAGTGGGTCACATCTCCAAACCTCACCTTACATGTGACGAGAGCGCCGCGGCCACAAAGTCACGTAGGCCATTTTGATCTTCTTCCTCTCTCCACCCTCTACATGGAAGAGTTGGAAAGAGATGGCAATAGATTTGTCGCCTTTCTGCATTTGCATTTGCATTTTGCACACCACACACACACACACACACACACACACGCGTGATCGTACGAAAAATTGCGAGACACCTCGGACATAACGGAGTGCTTTTTGGCTGCTGTTTTACACAAGAAAAACTTAACGAATGATTAAAAGATTGAGTTTTATATACGAATATATATACAATAAATACTTGTTGCACTGCACTTTCATATATGTACATATCTCCGCATATTTGAAACGCCGATCTGCCAGTTTTTCTGCCACTGCTACGACCCCGCACTAGACACACGCACATTTTCTTAAATTGAACACTTTAATGCCTGGATTTGTGATACTTTTCACTGCACTTCACAAACACACACTGCGCGACAATATTTTCCGATTGATTTTCACAATTTTCCTGCTTTTTACGACTCGAAACCGGCAAAAGAAAGCGGAGCTGACGCCGAACACGTGTGGAAGCTGGAACTAGTACTCGCCCAATGCATGCTCTCCTCATGCTCCTCTTTTACTCGCTCAATCTTACCGAATGCTTGAGGAGAGCGACCGTTTATGTGAGTGCGTGTGGCCACTTGTTGGTGCAGTGGGAGAGAGAGGGAGTTGGTTTAGATTCAAAGCACTTGCGTATGCGGCTTACACTCGCTCATTCCATGCTGCTCTTTTTTTTTGCTGCTGCTGCTGCTCTTCTCATACTGCAAAGGTGGAAGTAAGGGGGCTTATTGGAAGGTATTATTGGAAAGGTATTTCTTTGTGCTTCTGCACAAAGGAAAGCCAGCATATAAAATAGAGATAGAGGGTACAAGTGCAGTCTAGGTGCAGCCTCTCAATTTTTGGATATTCTTATATAGTTTTTTTTTATATTTTATGTATTTAAATGATATTTTTTGTATATCTTGGGTACCAACAGATGGAATATGCAAAATTAATTTCATTTCGATTTCATCTAAAGTTTCTACCATTGTCTTCATCCCCAAAAACTCCAAGTATCCCACCCCCTCATCTGTTGCCCCCCCGCTTCCGCTCTTTGCTGGGATTATAAATTGCTCTTCCCCCACCGCCCCATATGCCTTAGCGTTTCCGAATCTCTCAATGATGATGATGAATATGTTATTGGAATGACCGCAACACTTGACCGTAACAAACTTGTCCCAAACAAAATGCATTATAATGATTTATGAAGAGGCACTCCTCCCGCACTCCCCCACACTCTCATTCTGCCCCAAAAGTCCAACCCCTAGACAAATTAACAAGGATATATGATGATGACGAGGATGTGGCATTCATCCTGCCACAGACAAAAGAGAGAGAGAGAGAGAGACACGACACCCACAACCACAAGCTGTCAAAGCCACAAAGAGACACTCGACCCGAGCAGCAGCAGATGCTTGCCCCAAGGTGTTTTTGCCTCGACCAAAGTTTAAACAAAAATTAAAACACCTACCCTGCCCCCGCACAGCAAGAGACCCATCCCCCCCCCCCCCATGCCACCCTCTCTCTCATCTTTGCCCTGAACTTGAAGCTAATCAAAAATGTGTTGCACAAAAAGAGCGAAGGGCAGGGGAAAAGTAAATAATGTTTTGGGAGGTTTTTTTTGGGGGAAAGTCGAACTGAGAATATGCTTTCTTTAGGGTTTTTGATTGAAGAAAACTTGAGGAAAATTGAGGAAAACCCAGATAGTAGGATTTGTATGGTCTCTACTTTTCGTATTCAAAGTTTTTTAAGAAATATCTCAACCCCAATCCTTTCACCCTTAAATCCCTGCAAAAACGTCACAAAATTAACCAAAAAATCAACATACCCTCTAAGATTTTCTATCGAAAATAAACGCAACACAAAAAAAAGGAAACTTGTGTAAAGCGAAAGTGCAAAAGTTTTTCAAGGAGTTTTCTTTACTTTACTTTACTTTTTTTCCGCCCCGCCCGGCAATCAACCGCCAAAAAGCCGGAAAAGTAGGGGGAGAAAACCCAAACATGGATGTTGTTGCAAGTTCCATGATTAGCATTTTATCAGGCAGATCCTGGGCATCATCATCATGAGGCCCTTGTCTTAGGCAACTTAAACCCATCTTTATGCTAATTTAGTTTTTCGTCTAAGATGCGGCAACAGCTGACAATGTTGCCGCCAGGTTTTCCATCCCCCAACCCAACCCACACCCGCCACGAGTACGAGAAATCACTCCCTTAGATTTGCGACTGGTGGCAAGGAGAAAGGTCCTGCCCGTCGCTGATTCTGCTGCGTGTCACATAATCAAGAGCCAAGGCATATACCAAACTCCTTTGTGCGACAACCTGCAGGGTGCTTTTTTTTTTATATGTGTATTTTATGTGCAGATCCCATTAATTTATTGCCAGAGACATTGAGACACCTCCAAAGCGAACAAAAGGCGACATTATTATTTCATTATTATGCCAAACGCATCGCAGCCCAGGATCTGGTCTCTGGAATTCCCTCCCCCTCCCCCACCCCTCCCCACTCCCATTCACGTGAGCAGCAGGCTCATATTACATACAATGGGGGTAATGCGGCTGCTCCTGCTCCTGGCTGTGCTCCTGGGGAGCTCCCGTCAGATGATTCATGCGATGGCAAATTTTTTGACGCCCGCCACATAAATAAAACAGGAAGTCTGCTCCCCGTAGCATATGTTTGTATGTTTGGGTCAAAAGAGGTGGCCAGAGGAGGGAGGGAGGGAGCCGAGGTAGCGGCAGAGGCTGTTATATTTACTCGTAAATATTTTTATAGGCCCACAGAAGGTTGCCTGGGAGGATGAACGGCAGAGAACGGAGATCGGAAGGAGGCAGACACCCCACACAAAAGCAGGTGCCTCGAAACACCTTTCTGTTTCACTATTTGTATGCAGTAAATATTTGTTAATAGCAGCATTTCAGAGAGTTCAAGCCTATAAGAGTTGGGGAAACTTAATTTTACTCAGATAGTCTCTCAAATCTCTGGGTATCTAATGGAATTTTAAAATAAATTTATGAAAATCGGTATGGCTATCGATATAGCTATTGCCTACCCATCTACCAAAACTCATCCCAATAGGATGATTTTTAGAGCCGGAATTTGGGAGGAGAGTCAACATTTATTATTTTGGCAGAGTTTATTTTCCATCATTTCCCATTTCCTGTTATTCTGGAATTTTTTTATTTTCTTTATATATATTATATTATATTATCTTTTATATATTCTATATTCTTGCACAAAGCACTATCTATAGGGTATCCTTCTAGTCATACACCTCTATTTAATGATTTTCTAAAACTTCCAAATTGATTCACTAATTTGAAAGCTCTGCAAGGATAATTTTCATGTTTATTTATTTCCCAAATTTGATTAAACATAAAAAAACCCCCATTATAGGGTATTCCACAGTCACCATAGTCTCTCGTCTTTCTCTCTTTGCTTTTTCCCAGAGTCCTCTCAATTTTAACTCTATCAAACGGTAAATTTCCTATTGGAATTGCCGGCAGATTCACACAGCCAAAACAAACACCCACACACATATATGTATACAGCCATCACACATACACTCACCTCACAAGCACACGTTTTACCCTCGCTTTGCTGCTGCTGCTGGTGCTGCTAATCCTTTCTTGCACGGCTTTTGTGTGTGTTAACCATTTAGCGCCAATTAAAACATAATTGCGGCATTCACTGATAGCAATCGGGGCGGCCTTAAATCATGTTCGGGCCTGTCTGTAAATCATTCGCGCGTTGGAGCCCGAAAATTGCGACACATTTACCGTAACAAAAGCACAACAAAATGCGAAAACTTTACGCGCTCGAAAGCGAGACGAAACCCCGACACACACACACACATACACGCGCGCGAAATGATGCTGCGGCGGGGAGATGGTTGTCAAACGGTACAATGGCTTCAATCTGCGACGCACTTTAATTTTATTGCACTTTTGGCGTTGATTAAAAACCCAGCCACACACCTGCACATCGTTTCACAGCACAGCGGCCCCTTCTTTTTTTGGAGGGCTCTTGAATTTTTGGTGTTGCCTTGCCACAAAGCACGTAAATTGTTGGCCCAGCCTAACGGCACATGTTTCACCCGCAAAATAGAACCGCGCGCCGCCAGCAAAGAGAAACGAATGCCGATCAGGATACGGATACTAGACTGCGGGGGAGGCCTTCAAGGCCGAAGTGGCATCCGAAAGCCAGCCGGAAGAGAACGAGAAAGACAAAAAGAGAGTAATACACCCACCAAAGAGGACGAAAGAGAGCGAGACTATTGTGTGGTAGGTTGAGGTGAGTATGCGTCAGCTGTTTTGAGCCGTTGTGGGTGGGGTGGCGAACCAAAGGTACATTTATACAAGGTGAGGCATGCCTAAATATCGAAAGTATTTATTATTATATGCTTAGCATTGGTATTGTGGATCGAAATCGGTGTTAAATAATGTAATCAAATTAAAAACAATTAAATAATATAAGCTTCGCTGATATGAAACTACCCGGCACTCAGTCAGTATATGTGAGCCTATGATTTATGCAATTTATACAATATATTGTATATGTCGTTTGGTATCACTGTTCGCAAAAGCATTAGCATGCGGCATTACATTACCAATTAAATATATTTATAAAAAACTAAAAAACCACTACCTCAGCGATCCGCTCTGCTTTAGTAAATATAAAATATATAAAAATATAAAAGGCATACAATGAATATATTGTAATTTATTCACAGAGCTGATAGCTTGAGATCACGGCATGGCCGTAGGGACGTTTCTTATCATGAATGTGCTATCAGTTCCCGGTATACAATACGCTCTCGGGCGATAACCAAAATGAAAAAAATATATTTTATATAATAGAGAAACATAAAAACAAGAAGAGATTTTATATTTATAGATGGTTATCGGATCCATTCCAATCAGTTTGGTTTTGCATCGACAGTGCGCGAGTCAAGTGAAAAATGAGGAGCTCTGACTTTGTGGTGTTCGTCCTTTGGCTTTTCCTGCAAGGGGAATCCTTCCTCGCCAGTGGAGAACAAGAAATACATTTGCCGCAGGAAGATACCATCACGGAGCAGTGCAATGGATATTGCTTCTCAGTTCTAAGGCCCTTCCTGGATCATTTCACCAAGTGTAAATTGGCAACCGATACGAAAGGAGATTTCAAACACCAAATAAACTTATTGGAGATTCAACTTAAATATAAAGACGAAGAAATAAAGACGAAAAACCAACTAATTAAAGAGAAAGACGAACATCTCAAGGACCTGAGGGGGCACACCAATACTCAAAGCACTCAACGAGAACAGTATGAAGCTAAAATCAAAAGTTTGGAAGCGGAGATTATTCAAAATCTAGTCAAGCTGAATGCTACGATCGCAGAAAACGAGGTAAAAGGATCTAGGATAATGGATCTGGAAACACGAATAAAAGAGTACCAGGGACAGCTGACCACCAAAACGGAAGATAATAACGCATTAACAGACAGGATAAACGTACTAGAAACAGAAACCAATAAATGTCGTGATGAATCGATCTCCAATAAGGAAGAAATTGAAGTAAGCCAGGCCAAAATAAAGGATCAGGAGACGGAAATCAAACACTGCCAAGACCAGCTGACGATCAAAGAGCGTTTAGTGAAAGAATGTGAACCCACAATTAGCGAAAAGGACTCCCAGTTCAAAAATCTAACAAAAGAGACAGAGCTGCTGAGAGGAGCATGTGAAGCCAGCAGTTGCTTACCCTTCGTCAACTCCACTAAAATCCACACCATAAGATTACAAGGGACCGATCCATTCGATGTGCCCTGCAATTCGAGTGTTTCCGGATCTGGCTGGACTGTAATCCAGAGACGAGTCAACGGCAACGAGAACTTTGATCGCAATTGGACCGACTACAAACAAGGGTTCGGAGACCTTCGCGAGAACTTCTTCTTGGGACTGGAAAAAATCCATCTAATGACCATAGACCAGCCTCACGAACTGTACATCCAACTTGGAAAGGTCAATGGAGAAACCAGCTATGCTCGCTACGACGATTTCAAAATAGGGAGCGAAGAAGAAGGCTACAAACTGAAATCGGTGGGAAAGTATTCAGGAACAGCCGGAGATTCACTAACTGAATATCACCTGAACATGAAGTTTTCCACATTGGACAGGGATAATGATACTCATCCGGGCGGAAGCTGCTCTATAAAAAGAGGTGGTTGGTGGTATTGTGATTGCGGAACAAGGTACACACATTTAATGCAGAGCTATCGCTATTAATGGTTTCGATTTTATTATATTATTTTCCTATTATTACAGTCGTCTCAATGGCAATTATTTTGAAGATGGTAAAAGTAAGAATTATCAAAACGGCATTCAGTGGGGTTCTTGGCACGACTATGACTACCACATCTCGCTTACGTTTACCCAAATGATGATGCGACCGAAAACGCTATAAAATTTAAATAATTTAATTATATTTGAATGGTTAAATAAATGTTGCAATATGTACATATATTAGGGTGGAGTGAAAGTGAATTAAGATTTTTAATTAATTGAAATATACATATATTCATAGCATAAATCAGCTATTCTTTTAATTCGGAACAGTACCAAGACCTAAAATTGTCCCCATTCACTCAGCAGCAGGGCCAGCAGCATGTGCCGTGAAATGAGCGACATTGTCCCGCAACATAGACACTGAATGAGGATGAAAGGATGCTATAGAATTAGGGAAATGCTTGTCATTCCAGGCCCCAATTAATGCAGAAACTATTTTTAAAGCTATCTCAACACAACTTTTCAGCTTACAGTTTTCTTTCTGATACCAAGAATGTGTATCGGGATCAAGATATGCAAACAGAAAATAAATCATATGCTTTAATAGGTACACAAATATCAATCTGTGATAAGACATTATTTATTACATTTCAAAGCAGCTCGGAAAACAGAATTTCAATATTAATTAAACGAAAAAGGGTATCCAAATGTCCACACCACCGGTTGAAAGGCAACAAGTGTTTAAATAACGTGACGTTCGACTCTCCCTTACGTTCCACTCTCACTTACGTGCTGCGGTTGCTTAAGAAGTACCTTGTGCGTATGACTACTATGGTTTTCTAATGACAATCGAGATGCGCACAGGGCATTCGTTCATACAACCGTATGCCGGTTTTTCGTGCTGCGGCTGTTTGAACGAAAGTGTCTTGTGCGTATTTCTACCGTGGATTTTTAATGACAGAAACTCGAGATGCACAGGGCATTCGGCTCATACAACCGTATGCCAAAACCATTATTCGAATATTTCGATTACAACTCGAACACAGTCACACTGCGCGTCCATCACATTTTTATTGAATCGGAATTTTGTTGTAAATTTTTAACGAAAAACAGCTAAGAAAATGCCTGCCGTGGTGCGTATTAAGCGGCGTATTGATGAGGAACCACACACGGCCTTTGTGCTGAACGGCAAGCGGCGACGGCTGCACAACGATGAGAATTCCTTGGCCACATATAGGGTGGAGGGGGCGGATCCGACCGCCTCCGACGCGGCGGACAAAGACGAGCTGACGACCGTATTGAAATTTGCCGGCACCCTGACCAAGCAGGTGAGTGGATACATGGGGGTATAGATATTTGGTAGGCTTTAAGGTTCGATCTCTTTGTTTTGGTAGGATGACAGCGCCACAAAACAATTTGCAGCGGCCCGATTGAACAAAGCCACCGCCAAAGAGCTGGTGCAACAGAAATCCAATGATGCGGCCATTGCCAGTGCCCTGCGCAGGGACAGGCAACGCCTGGAGGCACAGCAAAGCACACGCGAGCAGCGTTTCCGTGTCGTGAACTGTTTAAGGACCACACTCGACGACATCAATGAGAACGAGGGTGCGGTGGGCGGCAGCAGCACAGATGAAGCTCCACAGATCACAATTCTGGATATCGAGTCGCAGCAGCAGCAGCAGCAACAGACAGCAGCAGCTGCAGCTGGAGGAGGAGGAGGAGGAGGACTGCTGTCAGAGGAGGAGCAACTGCAGCCGCTGCAGCAGGATCAACAGCAGCCAGCCGATTCGGATATTGGCTATGTCTACGATTTATATGTGCCCGAGAATGAGATGCAGGCGGCCTATGTCGATATGATGGATGACAATTATCTAAGGTTCGTCATACACATTGAACCACATGAGCAAACGTTTAGCATCACGAATACCTTTATGTAGAGAGGATAAGCCATCGACATTGCCATTCTCCATTTCCGTTTCCGGTTATGGCTGTTTGTATTTGTAGGTGCCTGTGTGTGTGTGTGTGTGTGTATATACAGATATATATGTGGGTGGTGTGAGTGTGCCTCCGTTCCCCCCCACTCCCCCGCTACTGTTTGTTGGGTTGTGTTTTTCGTAGTCCTCGTGGCGGTCGTCTCACTTATGCATTTATCCTATATTTCTAATGTTAATTAAACAATCAAAAAAAAAGCTAACAAACAATCATGTCTACTGCTCAATAATCCCCACATACTCCGTATCGATTCCGTTCTCTATAAAAGGTTAAATTATCCGTTTAATTACTACTACACCTGCTACTGGTAGGACACAGCCTGCCAAACACAGAGAGAGCCTTGCCACAAAGAGAGACAGAGAGAGAGAGAGAGAGAGCAGCAGCAGAGACAAAGCCCCCATCCAAAGAAACAAAGAAAGGACTGCCCACACACGCCCACAGCTATAGCCTTATGGGCGCCCACTAATATGACAAAAAGTGCTTAGGATTCTATCGATTGATTGGTTTATAATTCATTAGATATATGATATATGTATGTACGAGTTTGCAGAGGCTTCTATGACGAAGTGGAATATATATAATTATGGATATTCCCAAGAAGGAGCCAGATGGATCTGTGTGGAAACAGAATTTGCTTAATTAAAGGGAAAACTCCTTGATCTTAGATGACAGAGCAATCTATAAGCAGGAAATGCATTTATAATCAACATAATCTGCTTGCTGAAAACATCACTAGACAATTTGTAGATAAAGTCGTTCAGAGACACGGAGACGCATCTATTTCGAATGAGGACACTGCTTGATATCGAGGAACCGGCTTGATCCTTAAGTAAAATCAAAGAGAAATAGGAAGAAATCCAGCAGTAAAAGACAGGATTCTATTTTGAAAGACCACTCCTTGATACTTTCTTAAGTTGTGCGGAAAATGAAGCTGCGGTCCTAAGAAAACTCCTCGATCTTATGGTAAAAACGCTTTTGTAAGAGGTAAAGGAGGGATCTGTATAAAGCTAAAGCCCCATACCCTTTGACTATCGGGAATAAAAGATGAAAAATCATAGAAAATCCCTTGATTTTCCCTAAGATTCAAGTAATAATTATAATTAAAATGCATATTTAATATTTAAAAAAAACCTAATACTTATATCCCTTTGAATACCGGGTATAATTCTATGCTAAGACGATAAAGCACTCTCCCAAAGTACACCGCTCTATAAAGAAATATAGAGAAAATCCCATAAAAGATGCATCCTACATATTATATGTAAAAAAACCATCTTGACCAATTTTGAGGACTAAAATAAATTGCTAAAATGCAAAAAGTAGTTGCCCAAAGCTAATAAATTTAAAGCAATATTACAATTCCTAAAAGGCAATTACCCGCCCCAAAGTATCGCTGGAAGGAGGAGCCTAAAACTAAGCTAACTTTATAGAAAATGCGATAAATTACGCCTATATTTAGTGCCAAAGTTCCCAACAAATTTAAACAAATTAGAGAAAAAGAGCGGGCAGACCTCACTCTTATATCATTATATCACAATTATTATAATAACCTTTGTAGAACAATCTGTTTTTGTAAGCCATTTTAGTGCCTGAAAAAGATGGAAAAGGAAATCATTTTCTTCACTGGACTCTCCCCTCCTCGCCCTCTGCCTGCACCCATCATATGAATCAATCAATCGGTAGAGTCTTAATCCTATGCCATTTCCTAGCATAAGTTCTTTCGATTTTGTATAGCTTTTAGATACTATATGTTCCACATGCCACACACCACACACCATACGCACAACATACCATATTCTCTGTGTTGTTTTTTCCCATTACTTTCTGCCAGTGGTCTTTTCGTTTCGTTCATGTTCCTTTCATTCCACACAAAAAAAAAAAAAGTCCCCAGAAACCCAGAAATCAGAAGTCAGAGCCCGTAAACCGAGAAACTCTTGTGCTAAAGTCTAATTAAGTGCATAGTTTTTAGTGTTCGTTGGGGTCTAGAGCTGCCCCCGTGATTAAAACAAAATAAACTGAATAAATATATCAAATTAAAATAAAAAACCCTGATGTTTCAATGAAGGAATGAAATAAAAGACTAGCTTCAGGGGCTGAAGGTCGTTAACTCCCTTTTTCTATACAAGTTTGGAGACCCAAAGATTTTTTTGGCAGATGTTTGATTTTGGGATCGGATATTCTTCTAGCTTTATAGGAAAAATCGTGAAAATCATCATCAATCGGCGTAAATTCAATTTTCTCTAGAAAGTAAAAACTTTCCTACATATACTTTAAGTTTTTACCAATTTTTCCTAAGTAAGATTTTAGTTCCAACAACTTTTGTAATAGATTTATAATAAATAGATCGAATTTGGTTCGACATGAATGAAAAGCAAAGAAACTATAGCTTCTGATTTAAAGATCTACAAAAACATAAAGTTTTTACATACAAAATTTGATTTTAAACAAATATTTAAATGGATGCTTGAAAATCTGTCGTTTCTATGGTAGATATATGATACATACATTTGATTTTAGTAGAACTTTAAACAGAGATATGTGGGAAAAACTTTGGTTGAGTAATCTTTTGAAACTACCAAGTTTTCATTACAACTAATTTCTTTTATATAGATTTCTTCCGTTAAAAGTATATGTTATAATAATCCAAAGTGAGTCATCTATATGATACTGAAATTTCCCACATTTGGCTATAGTATCTTTTGGAGCCATTTGTGGCATGGATTTCTTAAAGATTAAGAAGGATCTTGAGAGGGTTTCCTCTACATATAATCACAAATGAGGCTCCAATTTGCTTAGAATCAAACAACAGTACTCCGCTAATCATCCTAAACCAGCATCACATCCTCTATAAGGTCATAAAAGGTCTCTACGCTCAAAGTTTATACAAAATTAAACTATTTTTTCACCCAATATTTACAGCGTTATACCCATGGGTGACATAGTCCTAGAGGATTGCTACAACGATGCCGATGAAGAGTACGATTCAGAGGACTCCAATCAGGAGAACTACTATGCCAACGATTATCCCGACGATGAGGAAGCAGCCATGGGCTCTGATGATGAACTAGCCCGCGAAATGAACAAGTTTGTTTTTGGTAAGTGGCAGATGTTGAACGATCCCTGATGGTAAATATCAATCCTTCTCTTGCTCTTTCACAGACGACGATGAAGATGAAGATGGAAATGTCCCCTCTAGCGATTCGGAGGGATATAACACCTATCATGATCCCTATATCCACTCCATTAACACCTCAAGCGATAGTTTTGCTGATGATGTGGATTTCTGCAACACGGATCGCGAACGTGGCAGTGCCTATGAGCGTTACAGGCGTCGCATTCTGCGTGAGGTCGAGGACGGCTTGAACCCTCGCATTCAGCTTAGTCCCGAGGACTTGGACTCCGATGACGATGATGATGATGATGATGAGGATGCCTTTGCCAGTGCCGATGATCAAGAACATGTTTAAACTTGTTTTACATTGAAATATATATTTAAAATAATGTGAAATTCACTTTTATTTGCCTCTAAATTTGTTTATGTGCTCCTTTTTTTCAGTCTTAACATCCCCCATCTGTGGCCTGGGCGCACAACCCTCCATGTAGAGGCGCAGCGTCTCCTCGTCCATCTTCTCGTTCTCCTTGGGCGGCTTGTAGTCCAGCACATGGTCGACGCGAAGTGAACGCTCCATGATTTTGATGCCATTCAGATTGTCAACGGCCAGCACAGTGGAGCGCTGATCTTCATAGCAAAGGAAACAGAAGCCTTTGGACTTTCCCGTCTTCGAGTCGCGCACCAGGTTGATGTTCACCACTTCGCCGTACTGGGAAAAGACGCAGATGATGTCGCCCTCTGAGAGATTGTACGGGAAGCCAGCCACAAAGATCCAGGCGGAGCCCCGGTACATGTCGTGCCAGCTCTTCTTCCCCACCCCCTGTTGCAGGTCGTGCTCGCTGAGTTTCAGCACGTTTTTCATATTCGTTAGGGGATTCATGTTTCTGGGCTCTCTCTTAATTTAAATTTAAATGAAACTAAATTTGTTTATGTTTTAATGCAGAGTGTGACCCTTTGGAGCAGAGGCAGAAAATACCAAATCATGGACTGAGAACGATTAGCCCCGAATACCAGTTGGTATTTAAATACACTCCACAAAAATGATTTATCGTGGTATTTTGTAAGTAAAGAGGAAGGATAGAATGGATCTATACGAAAAATGTACAAGCAGCGTTATATTCAGTGGTTTAATTCACGTTGTTCACCTTTTTATATAGTGGGCAAAGTGCGTTGTTTCATCGGTATATTTACGATATATTTTGGAAATAAGACGGTATATTTCTGAGGGTCGGGTGGTATATTTTATTGATAAATCCGCGGGGTCACACTCGCTCGCACATTTGTTGTCTTGTCTCGCTTTTCTCGCTGTTCGTTGTCGTTTGTCGTTTGCCGTTGAAGCCTTTTTGCTTTTGCTTTCTTGCAGTAAAAGCCCTGATAAAATGTTGTAATATTACTCCTATTACACGACCAGTGTTTCATTCGATATAGCGAAAGGTGTGTAAAACTGTTCACTTTGTCCCCGCCCCAGCATATTAGTGACAAAAAAAAAGATGAAAAAAGATATGCTGAAAAGCTGAAGAAGAAGAGGAAAGAAAAGTATCTCTTCTCTATTTAAAAATGTGTGTCAGTGTATTGTGCGGCGGCAGCAGAAAAAAAAGAGCATAAGCAGCAGCAGCAGCAGCCAGCATTAGCGGGCAGCAGCAGCAACAACAACAACAAAATTTAATAAATAATAACGCTCTAGCACCGTTCGTTTTGGCGACGACTTCTTCCCAAAGATAGAAGAGACCCCTGAAGAGGTCTTTTAATTGTGGCATTGTTTCAGAATTTTTTCCCATCATCTCATCCAATTTCCAAGACGCGTTTCGTGCCAAATAACAGCAAATTATTCCCCCCTTTTTGACGGGATGATAGTGAAGTGTGTGTGAAAGAGTGTGTGGTGTGTGTCGGGAAAAGGGCAAGTTGAAGTGTGTGCGTGCGTGTGTGTGGAAGGAGTGGGCCAGTGCTCTGCTGCTGTCATCATCCATCCTGTATCTCCCTTTATCACCCATTGTTCAAGTGTGTTGTTTCGTTTCCCACGCACTATGCTCGCGCTTTGCTATTGGAATAGTTGGTATGTATGAAAATTTGCAGCGAAATTACTGTATTTAACTGCATTAAAGGGGGTAATTGCATTTCAAACACATTTAAAGCCATAATATACCCTCTTACGGCGTCATTTTGTCGAATTTAAAGCATTATCAGCCACTCATACATACTAATGATTACGCCTTATGCTGTGCTGGAGTTTCTATGTATGAGCGTTTTTCACACTAGATTTTTGTCACCCTGACGCCGCTCTCCTTCTCTTACACACAAACACACTCACACACCTGAGACAACTCCACCATATGCCTTGCGCCTAACTGTCCGCCGTGCCGTGCCGTCTATCTGTCTTTTCTGTCTGTCTGTCATTCCACCCCATTTGCAGTGTATCTCTTTTACTCGCTGTGTGTACGAGTATTTGCGTGTGTGTGTGTGTGTGTGTGTATGTTTGCGTCTGCCGCCGCCGCCGCCTTACGTGTTGTTGTTTTTGGTCAACAGAAAAAAAAAGGAAATTTATTTTCTTGTTTTTAATGTTTAGGTGTGGTCGTGCTTTACACACATGTTACATGTATGCACATACATATGTATGTGTATTACATGGATCCCCACGGATTCAAGCGGAAGCAGGCATAAAAAAAGTTTTGTGGTTGACATTGAACTCTCCATCTGGTTCTCTCTCACTCGCACTCTCTCGCTAATAGGGGATTTCTTCTCTTTCCCTCTCTCCTTCTTGGTGAATATCCTTCTCCTTCCCTATTTATCTTGCAGATGTGTCTTCTCCCTCCCTATCCTCGCGCTGTAGTACCACCTCCTTCCCTCTCTTCCTCTCTCTGTTTTGTTTTCCACCTCCTTTCGCTAATGCCCCGAACCCCTCTTTCCTTCCCTCTCTGTTGACTGACTTTGCCGTTACTTTCCAAAAAACAAAAAAAAAGCCGCTCCTGGCCTGGCCTTTCATTTTTTTCGCTCGCTTTTTGGCCACATTTACTTTTTCCTCATACCCTTTTTGGCACCGCAGAGAGTTTAGGTGAAAGGAAGCAATTGGATAATGATTGGGATAATATTCCAACGATCATGGATTAATTTCCCTAATTAAAAGTAAATTTCCCTCAAGCTCAAGACTATCTTCTCTATGGGAAATGCAGGGCAGATCTTTTTCTTCTATACATATGTAGGAGGAGATGCCTTTAAATATATCTCATTACCCCCCAAATCTATCATATCTGAAGATTTCTTTGCTATTTATCCTATGAGAGCATTTTCACTTCGCGTTGAGTCATTTTTGTGTTTTTTTTTTTTTGCTTATTTTCTATGGCGGTGCGGGAATGCGCGGGCCGAGCTTTCTCGTTTATTATTACGATGTCTGATAATCGTACATAAATACATATGTACATATGTATGTACATGTACATCATACGAAGAGTACATATGTATAAGCCATACTGTTATTATTATGTGGCTCACGTCTTTGGGAAAAAAGATTCGCGCTGCGACTGCGCACGATTATGGCACATTTCATAGTCCCCCCCCGCCCGCGCCCTACTGCCGGCCTCTGTGGGGCTCTTGCCCCAACGATGACGAGAGCAAAGTTGACTGCTGCCTGTTGCAGAAGAAAAAACGTGTCAAGTTGGCCAGATATATCTACTACCATCCATATATACTATACATCATTCATACAAACATATATGTATGGTAGCCTCTGTGCAGAGAGAGAGAGAGAGAGAGAGAGGGAGAGAGAGAGAGTCTGTCTGGGAGCTTCTGAGCTTCGATTAATTTCGTTGCGCCTCGGTAGCTGTGCACTCAACTCAAACATCCGCTCTGCAGCGCCGCTGCAGGGTACCAGAGCGTTTACCTCCTCGCAGCGGGGACCTAACCTTATTACACATTATACTACATTTACCCACTGGCCCCCTGCCCACTGTGCCCCCTGTGCCCCCTGTGTGTGCCTCTGCCCCATCGTCAGGCATCGTATAACAGCGTATCTCCCAATATCGCAATACCAAAAACCCCTTTCTCTAGGGTTACATTTGCATGGCCTGGCAGGGAGCATCTGGTTTGGTTTTTTGTATTTTTTGGAAGCCCATTGCACTACACTAGACAGCAGGGGTTGCAGTACAACACTGGACTGCAGCCTGGGGGTTGAAATGCGAGTCCACATTCCAGTTATAGGATAACCGGAGCCCCTAATCATATGCAGGGCTTGTGTTCGCGGTGGTAAATGATCTTATTGGAATGTCAAAAAAGGCGGGAAATATTCAGGAAATACTTGAACAATGGAAAACGAATTTGTTTAATTTTATTGTTACTTTTCTCAGTGTAAAATGGTTCCGATTAGAATGATTTCTTGGTTCTAGGACAGACTATTGTCTTCATTTATATTTACGCCCAAACAGAGTACCCATATCAAGATCCAAGCGTATTACGGGTACAACCATCCACTGATCTTGGGAAATTGTAATATTTTCTAGAGTTGAAATCATTTTCTTCTGGCTGTTGCATGACTTTCGGGTTTTGTGTTTTTTTTTGGGAGAAAAAAAAGTACTTTTGCATATAATTTCGATTTAATTCCCCCTCCATATCTGGGTGTATATTTAATTTATTTTGTTAATTATTGCTCTCCAATTTTGTTGTCTAGTGTCCCCCCACCGCTCTCCCCTCACATGACTTAACAAAAACACCACCCAACAAAAAGCAACAAAGAAATTCCAAAAAAATAAACAGAAAAAAAAGAACTGCTGCTTTCCCCTCTACTCTTTCTCCCTGCCTTTCGTTGCTCTGTCGTTTCCCTCCTTTTATTTGTCTCTCGCTCTCTCTCACTCTTTTGTTTCTCTCTCGTTTCGCCTGCTGTCTCTTATGACTGTTTACACCTGTTTATGCCGTAGGCGAATCGGAATCCCAAGCTGACGCCGACGCCGCCGTCTCATGTTCGCATTTTGTTTTTGTTTTAGTTTTTTTTTTGCTTGCTTACATGAAAATGTTACAACAAAAAATTCTTTATAAATTCGCTCCATATTTGGCTACTGACGCGCCCCCCAGTACCAGTTTCAGCAGGGGGAGGGGAGAGGGGAGGAGGCACCGCATGCCAAACCCACACAACAATTTAAGAATTTTTTGGCTTCGGCTTTGCCTTTGACTGGGTCTCCAATTTGTTGTACCCTTCCCCAAAGAGAGAGGGTATTACGTTTATGAGGAGATCTTTACAGGGAAAAGAAGAAAAAGGAACGGGGTTTGCCTTAGTGGAAAGCAGTTAAGACATATAGATTTTTGATCATTATGAAACCACAAAGAATAGATTTAGGAACATTTTGAAAGGGAATTTATAGGAAGATTTGGGGTAAAAAAAGGAATTTTGTAAAGAAAATTTGATTGTTTAATAGATTTTTATCTGATTTTTTCACGGCTAAGAAAAGTTTGATTAAAATATGATTTATCTCTGCCTTGAACCATCTATTGGTAGCCCTATTTCCTAATTTTGTAATTGTTTTTGACGGAATTAACTGTAGGAATTGCAAGAAGAAAGGAAAATAAGTCGTTGGAAAAATAAAAAGGATAAAAAGGTTCTCAAATGAATACCAGCAGGCAATCGCCCTCTAAGGGTATCCCTAGCTTCGGTTATCGATGATTGGGGGGGCCTCTGCCTCTTCCCTTTTCTGTTGGGGGTTCTCGTTTCACATACGCATATCAAATAATTGAGCTCAATTGATTTCAATTAAAACTGACAACTGGGCTGATGATTTCGTTGTGGTTACTGTTACTGCTGTTGTTGTTTTTGTCTTGTGTTCCTATGGTCGTTAGTGCCAACTCATATGAAACAAAAACCATCAAAATGCCCCTCAAATGTTGGATTGGATGTACGTACTACTGTCTGTCTGGGGGGATCTGTGTTCTTCGTGTTTCGTGCTTGATGGACTGCATCGAATTGGGGAATGCACTGATGGGATTGTACCTCATTCCTCATTGGAAATGATAGAAAAAGAAAAAGGGGGAAAGAGGGAAATACATCCATCAAAAGAAAATAGATTCATCCGAAGGGAAATAACTAAATTGGAATTCAAAGAAGTGCACCAAAGGATTACTTTGGAGAATAAAGATTAATAAATCTTTAAAAATCTTTAGAATTTATATCTCTCCCAACCGGAATAACATTTTTGGCAATGTTTGCCTTATTTTTAATCCGATTGTTAGATCGCATAGACATGTCTGTTTATAGAGTGTTGAAACCCATATATCTAGATAATTTTGTATTGTTATTGATTTGCGGGGGCCGTCTATGGGGAGAGTCGTCTACAAGCCCATATAAGGAAACACCTTCTTATAATTTACGAGATCTACATACGAGATATCATACAGACATCAAAGATCGACTCGGTCTGTACCTCTTGAATAATAATAGCATGAAATGATAGTTCCTATTATTCTACATTCCACTCAAATCGGTGCGATGATTCATGGGGTAAACTATACACGTGTTTCGATGATAAAAGCAGCAAAAAAATAATTATTCCAGATTGCGAGTCACACAATGATGAGTCATGGAAAACAACCTTTTCACTTTCATTCTTGTCTCTGAAAATAGATAAAATCGAGATATGCTAAAAAAAAGTATCCAGGATTTTTCAGGGGGTTTCAGAAGGTACCTAATATTTTATGGCACCTCTGGAATTAATTTGTACGTCTACGGATTACATATGATTGATTTCAGGACCTCTTCTTTTTTTGGAATTTCTTTCTTTGGAGTTTCAGAAGATAACTACCTAACTTTTCGTTCTATGACATCCAAAATGAACCTTTATTCTACATTCTTCGGGTGTGAAAAGGCACTCTCTCAATCTAAGAATTGTCACTGCCATTTATAGAGAAATTCTTGTATGTTTTCCCATAGCATATTCCTATTTATAGAAATGAGAATCACACCCTGCAATCACGGGATGCTTCGATGATCACAAAAGTCTCTTATCAGTTCACCAAGTTCATCATTAATACCATCATTAACCAAGCGATCGAATAGTTTAATATTTTCTTGAGCAAACTAAAAGTTTAATGGATCAAAGTGTGTTTTTAATCAAGTAAACTAATGACTCGTTTTATCAGAAATAATTACAGTAAAAGAAAACGAAATTTGTGATCATTTATAAGCCACAATCATCGGCTAAAACTATGCCTCCCTTTAAACTATTTCTTGGTATTTTCTCTGATTAAAAACTTGATCGATAAACCAACCTAATTAGTGGTTTATCTGTTGAATCAGTGAAAAGTAAAATGTCTTTTCCATTCATCTGCTTACTTTTAAATCGTGTGATGGGACTTGATCAATGCCCTATTTATAGAGAAATTCCTGTCGCACTGTCAACTATTTTGCTGCTGCCTCTTCTGCTGCTTCTTTTGCTGTATTAATAGATATTCTAAAGATAGAGAATTCAAATACCAAATTCCTAGACACAGGATAATCTAAAGGCATAGATTGTAGATCGATAGATAGATAGATCATGCCGTCACACATTTTTAGAGCAACAATTCTGAATGAATTGGATGGGAAGCAGGGAAAAGAATAGATAATAGAATAGAATCGGTAAATATTTGCATGAGTTAATTCTTGTAAATTCGTATAATCGTAATTTAATTCTTATAAAATTCTGATTCCTTTTAATTTAATTTCCTTAATCTTTTTATCTTTTACAATAAAATAGCTATCGAAAAAAATAAAAGAATAATAAAATAGAACTAATAATAAAATAAAAATAAATAAATTAATTAAAATTAAAAAAAATAAAAATATAATACAAATTAAATTAAAATAAAAACAATGAAAATAAAATACAAATAATAATAATAATAAAATAAATATAAAATAATAATAATAAAAAAATAATAAATAATCTTGTAGCACTAAGTTAAAGAAAATCCAAATAAATAAATAAATAAATAATAAAATATAGTACAAATATTATACACATAAATGCCGATTTCTTATGGGTTATATCTCATCAATTAAGAGTTCTTACAGACGACCCTACAATAATTGTAGATTACTAAATAACAAAAAAAAAAAACGAAACAACTAAAAAACTAAAAACTAAACTAAAAAAAGAAAGAAACAACTTTCATATAAAAAGATAGATAAAATATTTATTTAAGGCATTGTTTAGTGTATTTTATTTGTTTATGGAACTCTCATTCGACGCTTGTGCCAATTGCCCTCGATCGTTGCTCGTTATTCGTTTCATTATTATTGCTGTTATTGTTTCTTATTGAAATTCAACACTTTATTTCAACAATTTGTATGCACGAGGCACTCATATTCCGGTCGCCGTCTGCTGCCTGCTGCCAGCTTCTCGTAGAGAAATGAATAATAATCAAATTAAATTGTTTAAACGGCCGGCTTCTGTCTGTCTGTCTGTCTCTATCGTTTGTATTGTGTATCTTTGTATCTGACGTTTGTTTCTAAATATTTTCGGCGCTGTTTCGGTGCTCTCCTCCAGTCGGCCAGCAGCTGCTTCGCATTTTTGTTGGAATGTGAATTTTTATTGTACGACTTTTCTACACGTCTTTTTTTTTGCCATCTTTCTTTTTGCTTTCGTTTTTCTTCCATCTGTTTGTGCTTTTGTTTTTTAATTTTTTTTAAATATTTGGCATGTGCACTGGCGCTACGAAATATCTAAATATTTAGATATGCCGCCTGTGTCCACTCCGTGTTTTCTATATTTTTACTAGCAAAAAATCAAACTTTCACTTCCATTAAAAAAAATATACGAACTTTTGTTGGGTCTATGCATCTGTGACTGTGTGTGTGCGTATTTGTATCTATGTTTCTGCCGGTGTATCTGTGTGTGTGGGTTTATGGTGTACCTGTTTTGTCGTCAACGTTCAAATGACATTAGGAGGCTAGGTTTTATGGTTGGTCTCATTGAGGGGCAGCGGCGGCAGGGGGCTAGAGGCAGGGCCCGTACCCCCAGTGGAAGCGAAATTCTGCAACTAAAAGTCAAAGTAGAAAATTTACATCCGACTGTACGATTTCGCTTTTCTTTTCTAACATTTTTTTTTTTTTATAGATATATGTTTTCTATTTATTTTCTCTACTTTTTTGTCCTCTTATCTGATGAATCCGCTTACAAATGTGCCTTAATGAGTATTTTAATGAGAGCACTCGTTATGTTGAAAGTTTAAGGCATTTTCAACATAGTTTCATAAATATTACATTACGAGGTAGGACTGGTTTTGGCTAATAAAAATGTTTTGCAATAGGTAGAGATAATATTTTAAATATTAAATATTTTCTAGAGTATATAACACCTTGAATTTAGGTAGATTTGTACCCCTTGAGATTATTCAAAGTTCTAGCAAAATTTCAAAGGCAATTGGTTTATAACCGACCTTCGGAAGACACATTGGCCAAGGTAGAACCCGTCAATATACAAAAATTACTTACAATTAAAGCAATATACACTACACATGTTATTTTCTTCTTAGTTCTAATCTTAGACTTAATTGCTGTCTATTTATATAAGGATACAAATACAGATTACACCTGTAAGAGCTTTTGTACATGTTAGGCACATCTTTCTTCTCCTTCCACAGGCCTTTAAAGATAATATTTAATCTTTAAATTGACCTTAACATTATCAAAGTCAAAGATAAATGATTGCAGAACCATTTAGCAAACAAAAGACCGATCTTACAACGATATATATAATAGATAACTTACTATTCCTAGAATATCTAGAATTTCCATGTGGAAACTGCACCAGTTGGGCTTTTCGTCATGTACTTATCATTCAGATTTAGCGCTGATTCAAGGGCTTAACTGCAAGATCTATTGTATACACTCTATGTAATACATCTCTGCAATGGTTAGGGTGTACAAATATCATGCATCCGCTCGAAGGTTTTCTGCCTTTTTCTATGGGACAGGCACCTGTTTTATAGGTACACATATACTCTCGAAGTCCGGTCTTTAGGCCGTGGTACGTGTGTGCATAATTGTGTGAACGGAAGTTCGAAAAGCTCTCAACAATTAAGAGCCGAGCCGAGCCGAGCCAAGCCGTCCGCCGAGGGGTCTGCCCCGTCCATGGGAGTCGTGTGTCCGCTGGTTAGAAATAATGAAATCGACTTTGGTTAGTAGTCGTAACCCACCCCACCCCCCTTCAAGAGCCGACTCCAAGAGGAGGCCAAGAGCAGAGGCGTTGACTAATATGCCAGTTACGGCTAATTGCATTTGTTGCTCTCTTTTTAGCCCCCACCACGGGGCTGGTCCGGGGTCCAAATACTTTTCATTGTGAGTCATTCGGAAGAGGTTTTAGGTTTTAGGGTGGGGTATCGATTGGTTTCCTCAAGGAAAAACCCAAGAGATGACAGTTTTGAGTTCATATTTGAGCCATACCCAGGTTTTTTGGATAAACTAAAGGGAAATATCTAAAGAAAAAGATTATTAAGTGTCTGTGTAAGGGTACAATACTAGTCTACACTGAAATACGTATCCAATCGTGATGATTTTAGGTATTTAGGTGGATCAAAGCTTCATAAGTATTCATACCAAATTAGAGCCTTCTATCTTTAGAAATGTGAATACTACACATTTTTCTAACTCTTTCTATACTCATATAATACTTATCCGATCAAGATGATTTTTGGTATTTAGAAAGATAATATCTATATTTATAATTAAACCAAAATAAAGCTCTATCGCTTGAAAATTGCAGGCACTACGACTTTTTAGGTGTGGGAATCCCCAGTATTGCCGAATGCTGCTCTCTGACTGTCGCATACATTTCTCACAATACCATATACCCTTTGTACTCCACAAATACCCTGTAAACAAGGCATATATTGTAATCATATGTATCAAATGTAAGCAAATCTCCCTTATGATGAGTCAACCCAACCGAAGCGCTCAGCGTATCAGATTTCCATCGAACTCGAACAGTGGCACTCCGCACTCCAACAACAGTAGCTCTGTGGCATGTGGCAGTGGCAGTGGGACAGTGGCACCCAAAAGTACAAGTGCCACAGAGATCTGTCTGTCTGCCTGTCGACAGTCGACAGTCGATTGTGGGGCGTAGATTGATACGACGACGATGCTGTTCAACAGATTAACGACAACAGCAAACAGCCATAGAGCCATGGACGGGGAACCGGATTAGCCTTGGGCTGCAATTTGTTCCATGATTTTCGTTTCGTTGGTGGCAATGGGGAAGGGGGTGGAGAGGGGGGTGGGGACAGATCGCATAGTTTATAGGATCGGCATAAATTGGTCCCGTCGCTTAATCGTTTCTGATGTTCAGCCATTAGTCATTTTGTTATTCTGTTTGCTTTCATTTGGGTCTCTCTTCCAGTCCAGTCTCGCGTTCGATTATATCAAAGATATATCATTTTACATTCATCTTAAATCTAATGTGAATCATTTGTGGACACTATCGAGTGTTTAAGAGAGTCATCTAATAGGCGGAAAAGGTTCTAGCATGATACACAATAGAAAAGGGGCAGAAAAGGCAGCTACCTTTCTAGGAACAAAGAGATATGCTCCGAGAGGGGAAATTTTAAAAATATATTTGTTTTCACTTACCTAAATATTGATATTGCATAATAGGAAAATATTTGTTTGCAGTATTTTGAGTTGATTTGAGTAAAATATCGGACAACGTCAACGATCCAATATTGGTTTACCTTTATAATAGAGAGATAAATATATTTCTTATTTAAATTAAATATTTTCATATATTGATTAAATATTTAAAATTTATTTATATTCCATATTTAATCTAAATATTTATATTTTTTGTGTTTTATTATTTTATTTATTTATTATTTTTTTATTTTATTTTATTTATTATTTATTTATATTATTTACTTTATTTATATTTAAGTGAAAGTGAAACGATTGTTTAATTTAAATAGTGCTGCGTTTCTTTTTTCCCTGCCATTTTCTCTGTTTCTGAATAAATATTATTTTTGAAAGTAATTTCTTTCAATTAATCCCCATGATCTGCTATCTTTTGTTGGTTTGATATCTGCACAATTCTGGTTTTATAGCAGCTATAGCATTGATTTAACCTACATTCGAGTGTCTGCTTGCTGGAGAGACTCTGAAATTCCTAAAGATATGATCTAATTAATACCAGATTAAACAAGAAGACTCTGGCTCTACATGCAGGATGTAGGATTCCTGTCTCAAAGATAAATTCTCTCATAGTTAAACTGGAAATGTGTGAGCTGCAGAAAGACTAAAGAGATCTATTTAATTGCCCCTCGGTGTATCCGTCTCATTTAGATGCACATCATTCGGGCAGCAGCCTCTTTATGTGGCACTTGTCGAATGAATGTCACGAGTGGCTGACTGACTGAGTGACTGACTAACTAACTAACTGACAGACGGACAGACAGACAGACAGATATTCAGAGTCGAATGCTAGTTGTAAGCACACATTATGCATGCATTTTGCCGTAGCTGTAGCCGTAAGTCTTTTATGGTCGACATCATTCAACTGCAATTGTTTGCTCTAGAAAATGCCTCTCTGGCTACCTCTCTGGCTCCCTGGTTGTCGGCTTCTGCCGAGTGAACGAGTGACCCACTTTAAGCCATAAATTAGCACAAACAACAACCAGCTTTTATGCCACTTGATGTGGCATGTTGTTGTTCCTCCTCTCCCTCTCCCTCTCTCTCTAGAATCTAGTTGGACTACACTCCTCCTCTCACGCACCGACAATTCCAGTCTTGCTTTTCTTTATAGATCATTGTCAAATGGGCTTTAGCTTTCAGTTTCTCCATCGAATTGGGGCAGAAGACAACGATGGGATGGCTGGAGGCAGCAGCAGCAAAGTAGAGCTAACAACAAAAAAAACACACACACACAGTCATTAAAAAACCATTAACTATTGTCCAATATTAAGTTATTTCGTCTCTCGATTGAAATGTTTTACCCCCCCGACAAAAAAAAAAAAAAACTGTTGGACATGGGATCTAACTGTTGGACATGGACAATGTTTAATTGATTAGAGAAAGTGAGACTCACCGGACTCTCCGGTCCGGCGAAGACTCCATAGCAAAATGAACCAAAAAACGTAGCTTCGAGGCTGGGAAAATGTCTTCATTGCAATCGGGCAATCGCGCAATCGAGCAATCAAGAAAATTGAATATGCACAGCGGCTACCGAAAATCTCTCGACAGACTCTTATGCGAGGCAGTGTATTATGTGATTTTTGAGAGATGAAAATACGTGTATTTCCAAACCACTTTGTGGCAATCAATTGTTACATTGTTTTTTTTTTAACTGGATTTTTGAGATTAATTTGTTATTTGAGATTGGGAAAACTGAGAGGATAATTCATGCTCCTGTACTACCCCTGTGCCTTAGGGGAAAAGACGTTAATTCTATGTTAAAATTTCACATAAGCGAATGGATAAAAAACAGAGGGAGAGACCGCATTCGCCAGTAAACAATTCTGCGGGGCAATCATTTAAGGAACCATGCTACTAATTACGGAATATTCACGATCATCTTCTGGTCTTTGGATCTGTAATGCAGAAATCATACTGAAAGTTCCCTGAATTTTCTGGACAATTCCAATTATATTTCCCTTTAAAAAATTCGATTATTTAAAATAATGAGATTATTTCCTTTTAAGTAAACAAAAATAAACATTATCAATAAACCAATAAATTGTCCCAAAATAATTCTGAATGGTTTCATCGTAAAAAAAAACAGTTATCTATCGGTATATAATTTTTAATATTTTTTTTTTTATTTAAATTTAGTTTTTTTGTTGTATCTTTTTAACGAAAATATAGCAAATGACATTATCAAATCCATTTCTAAACATTTTCTTGGTTCTTTTTATTCCATAACGTAATATTTATGACATGTTGGATTAGCTGTAAAATTAACAAACAAATAAAATCATATTCTATTCTTTAGAGCTTTCCCACCGCCAGAGAACAATAGAACATCTTTGAAAAAACGTTAGAACAACATCGGATGAGGGGGAAAAACAGCAATTCTGATAGTATATTATGACACACTCATTCATTCATTTGATTCATTCATGCATTAATTTGTTGGATAACGGATTACATGAGCCATTTCTATGGTTAGATCTTTTGTTTTTCCTCAGAGGTCATTGACGTCTGATGTTTGTAGGGTATGAGGAGGGTGTATTTGACTTTTTTATCTATAAAGTACGTTTATATTGCAATATATTCAAGATCTATTTGATCTAGATTTTCTTCATATATTTTATTTTGGTATAGTTTTTGGGTCTTTGAGAATATTAAAGATATAGTGGCAGATTTTGACAAATTCTAATTTATAAATTAAATAATTATTTATTATATTCTCCTTTTTTTTTTATCAAATGTTAAATTCGAAAATTTGTACGGTCCACAACTGTTGAGATATAAGGCTGTAATTTTCAAGATTTTTGTTTAGAGATATTATTTGCCTAAATATCAAAAATCATTATAATAGAATCAAAATTACTTTGTAAAATATTATAAATAAGAATAATGTCCCATAAAACTCTTTTCAAATGATTATTGTCTTCTCACAATGAAAGAGGTTTAAGCATAGCTTCAGTATTTATTCCTGTAAAAGCAAGACCCTCAATGGGTATCGTCTAGTCGTATGGCTATATTTCTCTCTATATTTTTCCCTGGCAGGTCGTTGCCGTTTGTTTAAATCCGATTTTATATGCACACTTAATGATTATTTTTTTTGTCATTTATTTTCTCTACTCTTCTCGTTTTTTGTTGGTCTTTTTTTTATATTTATATTTTTGTTTTTGTTTTTTTTTGTTGTTTTGTTTGTCGTTTTGTGGCTGTCGTTTTTCTTTATGCGGCTGCATTTTGAAACCGTTAGCGTTAACATTTGCTTTAATAGTTTTGTTGCGCTTTGGGGAGCTGCTGGCTGCATTTGATGAACGGCCCCCAGAGCATGGTCTCTCCCTCTCTCTCCCTCTCTCTTTGGGGGGGAGATGCAGCTCTTCCCATCGCCGCCTCTCCTATGAGAGTTGAAAAACCCGTTTGTCCGTCCCGCTCTATGATTTTGTTGCCTGCAAAAGTTGGTGTCTCGTCTGTCGCGTCTGCCACATCCCGTAGACTGGCTCTGGCTCTCTGTTTCTGTTTCCCCTGCTTACCCCACACTCTATCTACTCCCCTGTCTCCCCCGACTGTCTGTCTGTCTGTCTGTTTAATTTATGAAAGTTTAAATGCCCCAAAGCCTGGCGGCGATTGCATTTCGTGTCGCCTGTAAATCAGAACTACCGCTAGGCATCCCCCAATGCAACATCATCAAAAAAATAAAAACAAGAAAGGAAAAACTATTTTCCTTTTGAGTGTACAAGATGCTGATACCCTGGCGGGAATATCCATCAATTTTGTTTGATTTCTAGCGGTTTTTCTTTGGTTTTCCCACAATTATTTCTATCAGAGCTATAGGGTATATGGGAATAGTTGGGCAGAAATTATTTTGTAAATTTCAAGAATAAATGGAGCTATAATCCGATGTGGAACCCAAACTGGAATCTATATATATTTAATAAAATCAAATACTCTTACTATTCCGCTTGGCGTAGCCATTATACCCGTCTGTAACCGAAGAAAGAGTCGCACTCGTATATCCAGAGACACATCCTCCTCCTCCCCCTCCTGCTGCTGCTGGATGCATTCGTTTCGCATTCGATAACCCATTCCCCGATGCTCCAACTGGTTTGAACTTAATAAATATTTATTGTATATACTTATAGAAAGAGTTACGATACGATACGATACGGTACGATATATGCGAGTGCCACATCCATATATCCAGGCCACAAAGGATGTCTGAGCCAGTGACCTTATTCTTTCATTGGGAACAGCAGAACAGAGAGATGGAGAGTGTCCAGAGGGGTTCCATTTTACAGAGAGAGAGTGTAGTAGAGTGGGTCTCACAGGAAGAGAGAGTGGAGAGTGGAGGCTCTCTGCAAAGTAGAACATATTGGAACGGTTGGCCGGGGCTTGGTTCCGTTCCATTCGGTTGGAGCTTCGGCTTTGGGGTTAATTGATAAATGAAACAGATCGTGCGTGCCATTAGAAAGTAAACGCGATTTTGGGCTCAACAGAAAACGAGGCTTAAACGAGCATTGAATGCTTAAACGATGACTATCGTATGCCTTCAATTTTGTGGTTTCTGTGGGGGCGGGCTTGCCTGGGTTAAATCTGAGACTAAGAATCTGGCTCAAAGTAATTCGTTTTTCCATATTTCATAGATTTTCTTAGACTTTAAGGCGTTTCCCTTGGCATTATGTTCTCTAGAACTGGCATTATTCCCACAGACATGGCCATATACTTTGTAGACACACTGTAAACTGTACACTGTACACCGGTATATGCAAATGCAATCGAAAGGCAACCTGAGAAGCAGAATACTAATTGAAGGCCCCTGCCCATTGTTGGCGAAATCGGTGGCATTTGAAGGTCTACAGAGATCTGTGAAAATTACTAGAAAATATAATAAAATATCTCTAATAATTCTATAAATTTTGGGTTTTGTGTTGCAGATGTGGCCGACTGTTTGAGAGCCCACGATACCGATCCCTGAGCGATCATGTCCGAGAAGGTGAGCACATCCCTGGCCTCGCAGCTGCATTCGCATGCCTTGGCCACAGCCGATGGCAGTGGCGCTAGCGTTGCGGCCTCCTGCCACCACCCCACCACGAAGGATGCCCATCCGCCGCTGCAGTTCGAAATGGATGCCCCGGCGGCGGCCATCAGTGCGCAGTTGAATTTCAAAATAATACCAGCGGAGAGTCTGCCCGGATTGAGCTACCAGGACATGTTTGCTTCCATGAACACATCACAAATCTCCAATGCCTCCACAGAGGCGTCCACCAGCTGCAGTCCGCCATTGGGTCTGGGTGTGCCGATGGGGCCACCGCCACCAAAGCCCAGTCGCCAGCATATGGCTGTCCAGCCATTGACCACATCCGTGAGTGTTTTTTCCCAGCGTTTTTCCGTTTCCAGACTGACTTACTTACCTTTTAATCTCTCTGCCCCAGAAATCCTGTCGCTTTCCCAAGCTGGAGGAGTGCGCCCATTTTCACTACGAGCGCGTGCAGCTGGGACCGCTCTCTGTCCAGCTGCTGGACGATAAGTCCGAGCACATGGGCAGCAGCATAGCCTCCCAGTCGATTGGCGGAGACCTGCCGCACAGCTCGCTGCGCAGCTTCTCCCCGGAGAGCTGTTGGTTCATCATCCGGGTGTGTCCGCAGCGCTGCGAGCCCTTCCTGATCAAGAGATCCTTTGAGAACATGCAGCTGCTGGACGAGATGCTGCATCGGTGTGTGTACGATCGCAAGATCAGTGGCCTGCGGAACATGGCCGAGTTGGCCGAGGAGCTGCCCAGCGAAACAGACGTGGAGTATGCGGTGGGCAAGTACTTGGAGCGCTTCTCGAAGATCGCCTCCGATTCGCTGACCTGCGGCACCATCCTCACGTGGCTGCAGCTGGACAACAAGGGGCGACGCCTGCCCCTGGCCGATGGCGAGACGCAGCGCACCATCAACACGCCGGCGGTGGGGGCCGCCTATGGCGTGCGGCGCTACCAGGCCCAGGCCCCGGACGAAATCAACATCGAGGTGGGCGACATGATCTCGGTGATCGATATGCCCAGTCCCGCTGAATCGATTTGGTGGCGCGGCAAGAAGTCTCACCTGCAAAAGTCCCTCTACGAGGTCGGATTCTTCCCCCAGTCGTGTGTGGCCACCATCGGGGACAAGGTGCCGCGGAACTTCCCCATGCCGGCGCCGCTGGTGGGCCATCTGGATGCCTCGCCCACCAAGCCAGTGCTGCGGAAGCATGGCAAACTGATAGCCTTCTTTCGGTCCTTTATCCTGTCGCGTCCATCGCGGCGTCGCCTCAAGCAGAGCGGCATCTACCGCGAACGGGTGTTCAATTGCGACTTGTCGGAACATTTGCTTAACAGCGGCCAGGACATACCCATGGTGCTGCGTTCCTGCGCGGAGTTTATCGAGAATTACGGCGTCATCGATGGCATCTATCGGCTGTCGGGCATCACCTCGAATATCCAGCGTCTGAGACGCGCCTTTGACGAGGAACGTGTCCCGGATCTGGGCAACCCCGAGATGAAGCAGGACATCCATGCGGTCAGTTCGCTGCTGAAAATGTACTTCCGTGAGCTGCCCAATCCCCTGTGCACCTACCAGCTGTACGACAATTTCGTGGAGGCCATACAGGTGAAGGCCGACGAGGCGGATGAGCGTCTAAGGCTGATGAAGGAGACGGTACTGAAGCTGCCGCCGCCCCACTACAGGTAGGCATCAAAGGAAGATTGCAGGTGGCTAGATAATAATTATTTCTCTCTCTATCGCGTAGAACCCTTAAGTATCTGGCTGAGCATCTGTACAAGGTCTCGCAGCATCACGAACGCACTGGCATGACGGACAAGAATCTGGCCATCGTCTGGGCCCCCAATCTGTTGCGTTCCCCTGCCCTCGAGTCGGGCGGGGTGGCCGCCCTGCGAGGCGTTGGTGTCCAGGCCGTGGTCACCGAGTACCTGATACGGAATTGCCATAACATATTCGATGCTCTGGAGGATCAGCGCCACAGTGTGCTGCCAGTGGCAGTGGCAGTGAGCCTGGCACCCAGCGAGCGAGGCGAACTCCGCCTGGAGTCGCTCACCGACTGCGACAGCCTGCTGGTGGAGCAGCGCGAACAGGATCAATCCTTGTGTTTGGTGGAGCGACCCAAGAGCCTGAGCACGGGAGGAGCCAAGCTGATCAGCCTGGAGGAGGCCCAGGAGCGGCACTCGCGCATCGAGGGGGGAGATCTGAAGCATTCCCTGCCGATTAGCATGCTGGCCAGCAGCTGCTGCAGCAGCAGCACCACCACAGCCGCTGTCGCTGTCGCTGGGAATGCAGCCACCAATATGGGATCCTATATCGAGGTGGGTGGGGGTCCCTCCAGTCTGCCCGACAAATACCACACAGTGCTGTCGGCGCCGCGCAGCTGGCAGAAGCGTAAGCCAGACAAGACGCCCTCTTGGAAGTCGATCTTCACGCGCAGTCAGCGCCAGGGCAATGTCGACCCCAACCACAAGATCACCCACGAGGCGGGCGGTGGAAAACTGGATCCTGTGTCCGCGCGCGTTAGCTTCGTCCAGGCCTCCCATGCGCATGCCAGCAAGGAGCTGTCGAAGCACGACAAACCCAAGTCCATAGAGCTCCTGGAGACGACGCACGAGCGAGAGCCCAAGCCCATGGAGCTGTGCATACGCTCCAATTCCATTGACAGCCTGCGAACGGTGGGTCACTCGCGCAGCGTCTCCCACGACTCGTACTTTGATCTGCTGCAGTCGCCGCAGCGGGGCCACGTGACCACCTGCCCCTCGCGGGAGCTCTCCGAGCTGGGACTCAATTTCGATCGCGAGGAGCCGGAGATGCGCATCTTCTCGGAGAGCGAATCGCTGGTTAGTTCGCCGCGCGTGGGCAAAGAGAACGTGCCCCCGGCCTCGGGCTGTGCCACGCGCCGGATAATGCGCGCCCGCCCCGAGGAGTTCTCCAGTCAGACGAACAGCGTGAATCCCAGTCCCAAGAAGCAGCCGCGTCTCAACCTGTTGTCACCCTCGTCGGCCAGGGCCCTGCCCCTGCCCCTGCCATTGCCAGGCACTGCTGTGGCGCCAGCGGCAGCGGCACAGCCGGGGATGCCCCAGCACCATTGTGGCCACGAGCCAGCGGGGGCAGAGAACTGCTGCAAGCGCTACAAACTGGAGGATCAGCTGTGCGACATACAGTTCATCGATTGCGGTACGCCAGAGCATGCGCCGACGGTGCAGCAGCAGTTTGCCAGCGTGGAGGTGCACCCGCCGCCGAAGCCCGCTAGGGCGCATGCGCCAGGACCCACATCTCCGGCCTCGACCCGCTATAGCTATCCCTCAGTGCAGCTGGGGGCCAAGCGAAAGGAGCAGCAGGCGGCCAAGGAGCGGTTCAGCTACCAGGGGACGTTCATGCAGCCAGGGGGGAAGCCAGAGCAGCCACCACGTGGCCCAGTGCAGTGAGTAGATCAAAAGATGGGCTTCCATATCAGCTGTAACTCCTCTGTAATCTCTTCCAGCAACAACACGGTACCCATGCGCACCAAACCGCGAGTGGAACTGCCGCCAGATGCCACCGATGCGCAGGGCAAGCTATCGGTGGCCACACCCACAACGCCTCAAAGGAGTCCGCGCTACAGCCTGCTGCTGTGCGACACGGAGGAGAGCTCCGAGAACAGTTCGGCTGTGACCACGCCCCAATACGATATGGAGCCACTGATGAGAACCTCGGCCATGTCGGGCATCTCTGGGGTGTCTTCCAACATGCAACAGCAGCTGCTAATGGGCGGCGGCAGCTCTCACGAGAGTCTGGGACAGCATGTAAGTGACTGAAAGAAGACTTCCTTTGATGCCACGATCTCTAACGATCCGCGTTTCAGTTTAACAATCTCCACGAGATGGAACAGCGTGATATGAATGCCCTGAAGCGGGAGCTATCGTTGGACTTGCAACCAGTGCAGCCACGTCTGCCGCAGCCCGCCAATCGGGCGGCCACCTTGCCCGTGAAGGAGCAACTGCAGGCCGCAGCAGCCGCTGCCTCGCCCAACAATTCCAATTTCACGGACAACACTAGTCAGTCGGTAACGCCCAGCGAATACGGCTACCAGCACTTGCAGCGGCATCTCAGCATGCACTCGCTGCTGGCCACCGAGGAGAGCTCGCCGGTGTACGAGGACTTTGAGCAGACGCCCAGCAATGGGCTGCACAAGCTGGTGGCAGCCACAAGTCCCATCAAGTCAACCATAAGCATCACATACAAGTCCCCGGAGAAGGAGAAGCCCCAGCCCCAGCCCCAAACCCAGCAGAAGCTGCTGGAGACCAACTTTGACGAGAACATTGTGTACGAACAGGTGAAGCTCTTCCGCAATTCGGTGACGGAGGTCAATCAGATGATGCTGCGAGCAGACCAGGAGACGCGGCCACCTTGTCTGAAGCAGATCGAGGAGGAGGAACAGGATGTGTGTGCCAGCAAGGCGGCAGAGATGACAGACCAGTTGCTGCAATTGGAAAAGGAACAGCAGGAGCTGCAGCAGCTGCAGCAGGAGCTCTTGGAGCATCAGGAACTTACCGAAGAGGACGATCGGGAGGAATCCCAATTACTCTACGAAAACATTGAGCTACGAAAACCGAAAACAGTCTACGAGAATCTACGTGGCGAGGAAATGAAACTCATTTTAGAGCCAGACCTCAAACCAATTGTGAACAGTGATCGAATCGAATTGGATAGCCTCGACAGTTTGCCCGACAACATGGAGCACGAGGAGCACGAGCAGGAGCTGCAAACAGAACTCCATCTCGCACCAATGCCAGCCATGCCCGTCAGCAAATCGCCATCGTTCAGCGTGAAGGAGTTGGCCAACAAATTCGAGAGCTCGCCCGTGGAACAGCTGCCCAGCTTTGACTTTTCCGTGCGCGGTGGCTCCATGAAGAAGCCAAACGAGCTGAGTGTGCCCCTGTCCATGCCCAAGGCCATGCCCGCACCGGTGCCACTCAAGAAACTGAACAATGCACAGAAGATCACCCGATCGCTGGACGAGAATGCCTTTGTGCGTGAGTTTGGGGGCAAACAGTTGCAGGATCTGTCGCTGAGCAAGTTGCCAGAGCTGCCAGAGATGAACAATCGCCGCAAGAGCTTTGATTTTACGCGTCCCAAGACACTGAATCCCCCCAAGCGGCTGCCGGGGATGAGCATCACCGAGGAGATCTGCCAGAAGCGTGGTGGTGTCGGCGAACCCGAACCGATTGCCATCACTCCAACCACAGAGAATCGCATTTCCCTCATACAGAATAATGTGCCCAAAGAGCAGCCAGCAGCAGCTACGCCGTTCCTGCCACCGGTCGGACGGAAGAGCGTGGTCACCGGCGTGATACTCGATCGCGAACGCATCGAGAAGATCAAGGAGGAGCGCCGCCAGCAGCTGACACAGAAATACCATGGCGACACCTTGAAGTCACGCTCCAAAACGGAACTCAACTCCACGGACGACAGCAATTTCCCCGCCACGGAGTCGCTGCGCATCAAGTCCAAGTCCCGCGGCGATATGCACTCGCTGCAAAAGGACATGGACATGAATCTGAAGCAGCTGGCCCGTGTACCGGGCGGTGGCTCTGAGAGCACACTGCACACAGTGCTGCCCGGCGATTATGTGGGCCAGGGCAATGGTCAGCAGGGACAGCAGCAGCGTGTGCGTAGCATTTCCGATGAGAAGAATCAAAATTGTGATACCAATAATGGAGGTGTGCTGAGTGTCAAGACGGCTGCCCAGAAATATGGCCACCAGAAGGTGACTCCATCATCATCAGCATCCATAGCATTGTCGTCGTCGTCTTCGTCGTCTGGGTTGGTGCGTGGCCCGCCGCCGCAGCCTCTGCCACGTGAGCGCATGCCACAAAGGAACTCGTTGGCAGCCGAGAGCAATGCAAGCGCCAAGTGAGTATCTTTATAGAATGAATATCTTTCTAAATATTAATATGCTTCATTTGTTCCTTTTGCAGCAACAGAGAAAAGATCTCACCACAATTCTCAATACGCGATGTGACAGCGATGTTCGAATCTCGTTCACAAAACCAATAGAGTTTAAGGCAACTACAAAAATTACCAACTAATTTACATCGAAGTAATGAGACAGACAGCTATACCCCCCCTCTACTATATATAATCACATATATTAATGGATTCGGCAGCGAATTGCATATGCTATATATTTTATTTAGTTTTCTAAAACGTGTACTCTTAAGCATGGGAAATATCTCTCTCTCTCTCTCTTATATCTGGCGCAAGCGGCAACCCCAAAGACACTTTCACAGACATACTATATAATGCCGCCTGGGGATACGGATTCGGAATAATATATTATGATAATGACAACGCCTTGCGCCCTGAAATCGTATGCAAAATTCAATTTTGTTTTGGATAAAGAAACGCAGAAAGATGGAAGAGAGAAAGTTGAACTAAAAGACCATCCTATACGGGTGTATGGGTGTATGGGGTCATCCCCACAAAATGGATGCAAATTGTTAATGCATTTTCCTAGGTGTTACGTTTCATTGAAAAAGTTAATTAAATTTCGGTTTTATATTTTTATTTTCTTGTGATTCTTTTGTTTGTTTCTCGAATGTTTTCGCTAATTCTAACTTTTCTTGTGACGACGCGTAAGAGTTTTCTTTAAGCATTTTGCAAGCAACTTTGAGCGAGTTGTAATTAAGTTAATTATTATACGATTAAACGATTAATTTATATATACCACATATATATATATATATATATTTTTACAACATAATAAACTCGATTGCATTGTCTCCACTTCGATCCATATATACACTTTGTAAATACTCTCTCTTTGGCTTTGCTTTTCACTTGAATGTTGCTATAAATGGATAAAAACTATAACGCAAAACTAGACCTACATATATCTACAGTACAAGTTGAAAAGTCTGTGTACGCGACTTGATTGAGGTCGTCTGATGGGGATTTTTCCAAGATAATTAAACACAACAAAATACTCTACTAATATAAGTCCTAATGATGTAGTAACACTAATTAACATACTTAATGGTTGTCTACATGAACAAAAAACAAAATCATTTACTGGTAACAGTTCGCTATGATGTGAAAAGCTGGAAATTTAATCGATTTTTCACTTGCAAATGCTGTACAAAATATAGGCTTTTTCTTTTTATAAAAAATAGTAATTTATTTGTACGATTGAAATCTTAATCCAATCTGTTCTGAGATTCCTAATTGTACTACCGCGTGTTTTCCAGTGTTCATCAATTGCTGAATGGTGTTGGAAAATCATATAAAAATGTATCTCTTAAAGATATGTAGAGATTATGCACTGTTTTTTTACGTTTTCTAAGTTATAATTTATTTCTACACTAGAATTCGTAAACCGATCTTTTCTGAGATTCCTAATTGTACTACCAAAACAGTGTTGAGAAGTGTCACATGTTTTCTAGTGTTCGATACTTGCTGAATATATTTAAGAATGGATAAATGAATATTAGGATCATTCATTTAGAGTCTTGTTTTGGGCCCAAAGTCGTGTGAGACCCAATCGAAATCCATCTTTGTTGTTGAGCGCGTACACAGTATTGGATTAGGATAAAACCCTAAACTATATCTTTGACCAATCAAAAATGTTTCCAAATCAAACATAAACTAATACCAGAGCTAACAGTAACGAGACAAACTAACTAAAGGAATTTTAATGCGTGGCTAGTGCTTAGATTTGACTACTCTCTAGATAAATTTCAAATATACTCGTACATTTAAAGGCGGAAAAGCATACGAAATGGAAAAATCAAATCAAATATTTTAATTGCATTTTCAATTGACTCCAGAAGCAGCTGCCAAATTGTTTTTTTATCAAACGAGAAGACCACAAAATGGAATCATAATGGAAATCAACAGAATTGTAATACAATAACTAAATAGAAAGCTTTAAAACATAAGTTAGCATTTGATATACATATTTTGATAAAAAAAATAAAAGAATAAAAGAAACCAGAAACGAAAGAGTAAACAATTGCAAAATGACTGAGGAGGAAAACAGCAGCGGAAAACATTTAAAGAACGCTTAAAAATAAATAAAAAACTATTTATGAAAGGAGCACAGATCAATCAATCAATCAATAAATTGCAATAGGAGATGAATTGTAAGGATGAGAAACGTTGCACGATGGCATGGAATGAGTACACACTTTGCATTAACATATTTTATAATGAAACATTACAAACAACACACTAATTTAACGCATATAAATAAAAGGAACATATTAAGACTAATTCATAATTGTTGTATTTAAATGACTTCTAGTTGGGGAGGCTCTCTCAATTACCTATAAAAGAAAGGGGTTTCTTCTTCAAAACGTATGTATCTAAGGCCCGAACAAAGCTGAACCTTTAGCTGATAATAAGAGATCAAAAATGTTCCCCAACTTGAGCTATTCAGTTCTCTATAGATGCCTCAAGAGATCATAGTGGAGTATAATGATTTACACTAACCTCCAACTGATTCTTACAGTACAAGAAATTCAATTCTTCGATTATAGAAATATTTTACAATATCACAATAGTTTTTCCTATTTCAATCCAATCGCTTAGTTGAAATATCTTTCAGAGGCATTAAATGTTTTATAAAACCTATCGCTTCTAGGTCTTATGGCTAAGATCAAAGTGTAGTATCTGTTCTATTCAGCTTAGCATCTGATAGTTTCTCCATTGAAGAACAAGAAATGTTAAACTGATTTGGAATCAGACGGAGTGCTAGGGGCTTGCTCCACCTCTGTCGCGGGTTGGCCCGGTATTGCAGTACCGCCGGGATTTTCAGCCAAACTGAATAATCAATTTTCACACTATTATCATTTTATTATTATTAAGTTGCAACTTTCACAATACTTATAATGTGAACTGAATCGTCGTATATATCACAATTAATCGAAAGATTTCTCACAGATAAAGTTAAGAAGCTTATGGCATGAGTTGTCATTCATTTTACCTTGGGACTCAAATAGCTCGACGCAATGTTCAGAGTTTCCACTGTTACTGGGGTTTTTATCTCTCCAGTGAAAGAAAGTTCCCTTCAAGCCAGTAGTGGCCGAAATAAACTCTCCTTCTGTTTTTAGATCGTTCAGATCTATCCAATATTTCTTGCTTTTATCCAGATGTATCCAGAGTGCCTTCCTCTCATCCTCGCTCTGCAGACTCACCAAATGAGCTCCCATCTCATTGCATCTTTTCAACGCATCGTGCCAGTTCTTTTGAATTTTCTGTTCTATGTAATAGTATTTGGAACCTATTTTTTTGAATTGATCGAAATGATCCAATCTCTGAAGTCTCATCTGGGATCTCTTTTCCAACTCCTTTTGGGTCGCCATCTGTGTTGTTAGAGTCTTTAGTTTCTCGTCCACTAGGGCGAATTTAGATAGAGCATCTTCCGACTGCTTGGAGCTCTTTTCCACCTGCTGCTGGGTGGCCGTCTGCTGGGTCGCTATCTGTGTCCTTAGAACCTCCAACTTTTCGTCCATTAGGTTGATTTTAGATAAAGTATCTGCGGGTTGGATTATTTTGATCAACTCCTGCTGAATTGCCATCTGTCTTTCCAGAGTCTCTAATTTATTGGTCATAAGGGCGATTTTCGATAGGGTATCGGCCGGCTGTTTGGCCTCGCAGGACTCGACTCGCCTTTGCAGGATAGCGAGGTACTCCAGAACCGGCTTCACAGCTCCATAGCAGTATCCTCCGCACCTGTGTTCAGATTCAACCACCTATTGGGGCACCTCAATGTTATTTGGATGTATGCCGCCAATAAACGGAATGTTGCACTCACCTCACAATGCTGCGACAGAGATCTGCCAAAGACTATCGCCAATATCACGAATACAATGGAACACTGCATTGCTACTACTTCTCGGAATTCAACCTAAGAATGACTGGCTTTAGTAGACTTTTCTAGAGGTATTTATACCTATTCTGTACGTACAGTGGCCCATGCCGTTCATCCCGTCTTGGACAACATATTTTGATGCTTTAATTATTCTTTAATCTATTAGGGCAGGGGTCGAGAACCTTTTGAGACACCACATTGCTATAAATTCTCGGAACGCAATCTAAAATGCGACGAATTTCTGTACGAAAATCATAGACTTCGCTGTGAGCTCTTATCTATCTCATGAACGAAATTAGAAATATTTTATATGTACAGTATATGCAGTATATGCATAATCCACCGATCCATTCAAGTTGGCTAATAAAAATCACTTCAAAGGAGTCGGCTGCAGGGCCATATGTCCATCGTTTCTATTAGCCGTGGAGTTCTTTATCCATTTAGAGTTTTGCGCTGGGGGGTACCGTTCCGTTCCGGACCGGCACCGGTAGCGGTACCTGCTGTGAGAGTGTCAAAAGAGCAGAGGACCTTGCGACACGTGAGAAAATTAATTTGATTAAATTGCCACAGAAACGCACAGCGGGACAGGAGTGGGACGGGTCGGGCGGTGCCAAGCGGGGAAGGCGTTATCGCCAAATCAGATGCTGTTGTTGCTAGCCGGCTACTTAACGCGGACACTCCAACAACCACCCGAGTACGTTCACATACACTGGGAGAAAATAATACGACAAGGGAGAGTGATTTTTACGGAAAACGACAAAGGGCAGAGAAATCAAATGGAACAATCTCTTTTATATAAAAATTAATATATAATATAATATTAATTTATTTATTTTTTGTTTTTATCATATAAATCAATTTGAATACTTATAAAATAATTTTTTTTTTTTTGAATTCAAAAATAATTCTTGTTTTTGAATTTTTTGTATAAAAATTATAATCGTTACGGTCCCTGCTATTTACATACAATTAATTTTCCAGTCGTTTTCTTTCAGTGTACAATTTGCAGTACGTGTGTGTGGGGGTTTGTAGGTGAGGGGGGTGGCAGGGGTTTGTTTCCCCTTAATGCGGGTTGTCGGTGAATGCACTAAATGATGTGCATAAGTGCGAAAACGTTTTCCCTCTGCCCGAAGACTCTTTCAGAAGCTCTTCTATACAGTTCTCTCTCCTCCCCCCATCAACACATCCTCCCATCCTCTCCACTGATGCTTTATTCCCTCTCTCTCTCTCTCTCTCTCTCTTTAGTTCTCTCTGTTTGGCTTGATTGACGCTGATAGGGCACGTGTTGGCAATTATTTTAGAATAAATATATAATAAAAAGCTTCACCATGGAACCAAAATCAGTAGATGACTTCTTCATTGTGTCCTTTCTCTGCTCTTTTACTTCTTGGGCACGGTCGAAATATGATTTATAAAGAGCAGGAGGTCTAGATATGATTTTTGAAGAGCAGGAGGTGGAAAGATGGTTTCTGAAGAGCAGGAGGTGGAAAGATGGTTTCAGCAGAGCAAATATGTAGGAACTGAAGGTAAAACTGATCCAAGGATAGAGCATATGCCAAGTGGTAATATGTTTTTATGAATCTCTGAATATACATATGGTATTCAACTTGTACTCGTAATAAACTAAAGATTTTATTTAACACTCTCCCAAGCAAAAAAAGATAATTTTTAAAGAGTAATTGTTAGAAGAAAACAACTCCAATGAAAACTAACTAAAATACAATACTTTGATCGATATTACCACACATTTTGTATTTATTAATCAATATTTATGTTTAAAATTTGACTTATTTGATTCGATTTACTGAGAAATTTCAGTTATAAAAGATTTAAATTTTTTCTATAAATAACAAAAAAAATATAAAAAATATATAAATTAAATAAAAAATATAAGTTTATTCATAATTCGACTTTGGATTAGAGAATCATAGACTAAGGTTAAAGGATCATTCAGAAAAGGTCTTAATTCCACAATTTTGGTGAATTTCCAATCGTTTTATCAGTTACGTTGAGTTGAGTACCTAGCTTTACCATATTTCATCATTATTATACCACCTGCAAACAACCCCCAGCTCACTCGCTTCCAAAACTTGTTTATATAATAGCCATATGTACATTCTACACTGTTTGCCATACTCTACTCTTTTAAGTACGAAATAATCGAATCAATCAATCTTCACTAAGTACCAATCAAACCTTAAATTAAAGCATAACAGATCCTTAACTATTTAATAGTTAAAAAATTGAATTATTCTTTCATATTTTCCATACTAATTGTGAGGTATGAGGTTTTTCACAGTCAGAGTCTGTGATGATTAAGAACACCCACTATCACACTGTCCCGCCCACTGTCCCTCTCCAGGGTATTCGCATTCCTATTCAAAGCCACTTTTTCTGCTTTTATTATGGCATTGTGTGTGGGAGTCGGTTTTTGTCGTGGATGGGGGTTCCGCTGCTGATTAAAACTCTCTTGTTGTGATCCTAGGCACTGTAACCTTTTTGCACCCTGCTTCCTGCCTCCTGCCTCCTGCCTCCTGCCCCCTGCCACTCCCTCCGTTGGCCTCCTCCTACTCCCGCCCAAACAATTAGAGCACTAACAAATGCAATTATCCCTGCACCTCCCCCTACATCCGAGAGGCAGCGGGCAGGAGCAGGACCATTCCATCACCCCTTGCGGCACACAATTGCTCTCATTGGCAACAATTGTAGATGAACCCGGACGACCAGACCGAGAGAGTCCTTGCTGAACCGACAAACACAGAAAAAACTCAAGGATATTGGAGTGTTACAACCAAGAGATATCCATTACCCGAGAGTCTTATATTTTCATCAATAAAGGAGAAAGAGCATTATTCTTATTCTGTCTACCTAAAATATAGGTACTTACTCAAGATGATCCTTTAAAGACCACTAGAATATGACATTTTATAAAGTTTACCCTGTGGTAACCGCTAAAGGATCCCTACAGCCCTTATCCACTTAGCAGAGATGACAAAATGTATGGAAAATGACAACAAAAACCAGTCGGAACTGAATTTCAAACGATTATTGTGTCCTCCAAGTCTTATAGAAATCTCTGCCAAAAACAGAGATACAAACTGTTTCCAGACGGCTTTAGGGTTTCCTTTTATATATGATATACCCCTGTATACCCTGTAAAACGAAAAGCAGCAACAGCAGCCAGAGTGAGAGAGTGAGCGAGTGAGAGGAGTGCGGAACATAGGAAAAAAGTTTTCCAAACGCGTGCCACATATTAAATTACATCGAAATATGTGCACACGCGATGATTTGTCGAAGGGGCAGTTTGTAATTTGCTGGCATTTTGTCGATTTTATCAGGCAGCAGCAGCAGCAGCAGCGAATGGTGGCAGGGAAGGGGTGGTTGGGGTTTTGGGAAGGAAAGGAAAGGCATTGCTGATATTTTGATACATTTGTTTGATTCCACAGTCATGTAGTGTAGTGTGTAGCTCTTTAATTGAATTTACCTCGCGTAATTGTCGCAAAATTCGATTGAGAGTCCCCGCTCGAAATGATGGACTAACCCGGAAATGGCACTTTCAATGGGCGTTACAAGGCAATTTTCCACCAGCATATTTCATATTTAAATATCATACGTGCTGCTAAACAGAGGAAACTGTCATAAGAGCTGCTAAACAGAGGGACAGCTCTATAATTATTAAAAGATTAAAGGGAACATTGAATGAATCAATGAATCTGAGTCTCTTTGGGCAGGTTCTAGGTATAGGAGATGTGGATTTTAAAAGGGTAAAAATAATAGACGAATGATAATGCCTGAATGCCTTTTACAAAGGGATCCAATAGATGGCCATACAATGGTTTTTAAGGTATAATCTGTCTCTATTAGCTTCCAATCCTCTTCATTAAAAATAAAAAATTAAAAATAATTCAAAACATATATTCCATTTTTTGTCATAAAGATTTTCCCAGAAGGTTTCTGCATTTCTTTGGTTTATGGATATTCCATGAAAAATATGCAGTATCCTCCCTAATCCTCAAAAGGAAATGCCACTTGCTGCTGGTGACCCCAGGACCCACTAAGGATGTAGCCACTTGTGCTCCCTGTATCACAAAGGACCCCTAAGGATGTGTTGTGTTGCTTGTATCAGAAGTTAATTTACCGAGAATCAAACTTAAATGCGGAAAACGGATCTAAGAAGACACCGACATCGCCGAACGGCAGTCACCCCAAACAAGGAAGAGCACGACCCCGACCCCGACCCATGGCCTTATATGTAACCTGATCATTGACACACTTCAGCTTTGATTTCAGGGAATTATGCTAACAAAAAAAATACTGAAGAGAAGCATAAGCAGAAGACATCGTCCTTGTCGACCATACAAAAGGATTTGCCTGGCAAAACTGACACAAAATGTTGTAATTGCCCCGAGGAAGAGGCCTGTGCCCCGGTGTCCTGTGCTCTGTTGGTAACCACAAAGTGGCAGTGCAATTTGATGCCACGGAGATGCAGCTACATTTTTATTATTATAAAAATTAGGCTTAGCTTGTTTGACGGGGCACGTGCAACAATGGCGACCCATCAGACAGGGCCAGACACAAATTAAGCAGACTAAACGATTCCACACACACACACAGGACCATGGGAATCTCCCCCTCTCTCTCTCCCTCTGTCTTTGTCCTTTGTGAAACACAACAAAAATCAATAAAGAACTCAATGAAAGGCACAATCTTTTAAGCAAATTTTCAACACAAACGCTCTTCCGCACGTTCGTGTTTCGTGTGTCAACGGGATAGCACAATGGCTGACAACAAAGTGGTGTGGCAGTGGAGTCCTTTACTTGGCTTAAGAGTGGGCCCCCGCCATCCACCTGTATGGGGAGTGGGGCATCCCCCTTTTGGATGAGAAAGTTAAGTGCTTTTTGCCAGGTGGGTTGCAGAGAGCGTCGCTTGACAGCCTCTACTTCTCTGGAACTCTTTTGAATGCTACCAAGAAAGGGTAAGCTATATTTAAACCATAATTCTGTGAATAAAACGAAAGGGAATAAGGGTATCTACACCCAGAGAAAAAAGCCCTGAGCACCGAATAATTGCACTTGGATTTTAACATTTATTCCATGTTTTTATGTTTTCATTTAGATTATGATTGCGAATTACGCATTTGGGACATGCTCACACGCACATTTTTGATTTAAATATTATTTTAGATTTTATCTAAATAAATGAAATATTTACGAATTTGTGACATGCTCACACGCACATTTTTTATTTAAATATTATTTTAGATTTTATCTAAATATATTTAATGTATACAAAAAAAAATATTTCATATTTAAATTAAATATTTTCATATTTAAAATAAATATATTTCATATATGAAATCAATTTTCAACGAATTTAATATATCTACTATTTGTATTTTTAAGTGTTTAATATTAACATTAAGTGTGTAATATAAAGTGTAAACCTTTAAAAAGGTTTATCAAACAAAGAATACTTTATTTTGTAACGAAACACATTTTTTTATTTAAAAACATAATATATAAATAAAATTAAATAAAATTTAAATATGGGTGTGCCATATTGGAATGGCCAGATATCTGCTCTGCAGTGTATAACATCTAACGTATTAACTTAAAAAATCTTTAAAAAATACTTCAAAGTTTTTTTATTTTTAAAAATAATAACCAAACGTTTCAGGTTTTAAAACTATTTCAGAAACGCACCTCCAAAAGTGATATAAGGCCCAGAACGGTCTCTGGCTGCACACATTCTATGTATGTAGAGCCCCCATATCCATATCCATATAGTACTCGTATCTACCATATTGTCCCCAACCAGAACCCTCCCCCCTGGCAATGCCATGCCCACCCTAATGCGCCCGCTTTAGGGCTTTAACCTAATAATGATGTTCGACTTACTTTGTGTGACTTATTTTATTAATAAAACGAGCAAATTTGTCTTGCTTTTTGGTCGCATCCACGACATTCACTCGCCCGTTGCCGTGTCGTTATTGTCTTTCCCTTCGTCCTGTTTTCACTGCACACACAAATGGGGGCACGGACACGGGCACATCCTCCCCACCCACCTCGTTGGGGGTGGCTGTATCTCTGTGTGTGCGACAAACAAGGACGAATAGCTGTCGCCTGCAACCCTGACAAGTGCTGCACGCCGATTGGTTGGTGCCTCAGGACGAGAGAACACGCCCCCTGCCCCCAGGCACAGAGCCACCCCATCCCCTCCCGACAATATGCCCAAAAGGGGGGTGTGTACGGCTATGTTGATTGAATTACAGCCAAGTACATATTTTGGTACAACAACGAGGGAAAAAATTTCATCAATTTGGAGGCGAGGCAGAGCGAAACGAGGCGAGGCGAGGCGAACATCTTGGGCCGCTGTTCCTTCGTTAAGGACCCCAGAACCAGCTCATTAAGTACAGTTGTGCAGGCGCCATGGTAGCAAGGAGTGAGTGGTAGTGGGAGTGAGAGAGAGAGAGCCGAGACAGAGACAGAGACAGCGTAGGGCCTTGAGGGCGGCCTTTCCTCCCATGAGGGAGGCATGGCATCCATCTCCTTCTGCCGTGAATCTTTAATTCAATTATAATAATTGTGGCATTTAATGAATTTAATGCATGCACATCATTCAGACAATGGCGGCCATGACACGTTAATTATGCGTAAACCGGAAACAGCACAAGGAGGTGGCACCACACAAAATGGCGGCAGCCGGGAGGCATACGGACAGGACAGGACATTACATGGCCATGGCCAGGCCGCCGCTGGGCACATAGTTGTGCAAATTATTTGCGGTTAACATGGGTCAATTAAAACAAAAGCATCACGTACCCCATGCCAGTGCCCCCTCCCCCTCCGCCTCCCCATTCCCATTCCCATTCCCACGCTCTGATGCCCAGGGTCTCGTAACCTAGTTAAGGACCTCTGGTAATCGAGGCTCCCCCCAAAACGGATCGGATGCCAGCAGAGGGAACCTGCTGAAATCTCACTAAAAATTCGAGCGACAGAGACGACCATAGCATGCCCCCAAGGAAGGGGCGCACATGCAAATATTGGGGGTGTGTTTCCGTGGATTACGGCGGAGAGGCATGGCATACAGGGGGGGAGGACAGGACTCGTATTTTGGATCTAAGCGGACACCGCAAACGGAGTGGAACGGAGCGGTGGCTGGAACTGCATTGGCCCGTGTTGGGCGGCGGCGGCGGTGGCGGCGGCGAGGGTGGATTGCAACCTCAACCCCTGCCCAGGATCTGCATCGCCTGTGTCTGTCTCTGTCTCTGTCTGTGATTCAGCAACGGCAGCCTCTCTCTCGCTCTCGTGGAGACTCGTTTAGAGCAATTTGCTGGTTGATGTGCGGTGATTGCCACAAACTCAACGCGACCGTCAACGAGTAAACAACATAAGCGCGGCGTCTCCGCACAAGGACATACTCGTACACACACGGTTCGCCATCCGCCATCCGCCATCCGCCATCCGCTGTCCGTATCCTGCACTCCGAATCGATCCGATCTCCACGCACACACATGTCAATCGTTAATGAGAACGGTTTGAGGAGCAGTCCCGTGGATGCACATGGCAACAGTAAGGGGGCCAGTGCCACCACAATGTTGACCACAAAAACGCCCTTCTCCATCGAGCATATATTGTTTCAAAACTTGAATAGTGCCAATAGCAATAATAGCAATAGCAGCCATAATACCAATAATAATGTGAATAATAATAGCAACAATAATAACAGCAGCCAAAAGTGCGGCAGGAATGCGGTGAAAAGTGCCAGCAGGAGCTCCTTTGCCACATCATACGACAATAATGGCCAGAAGCAGCAGCAGCAGCAGCATCACCATCATCCGACGGCGCCACAGACAACGCATCAAACATCGCCATCGACGACGGCATCCTCCTCGGCGACGGCATCGACACGCGGCGGAGGAGCTGCGTCGGGATATGGCAACGAGGACTATGCCAAGTCCCTGCACAATAGTCAACGGTTAGTGAAGATCTTTAAGAGTTTTAAATGGGGAAAAATAAAGTAGTTCAGGAATCAAAAGATACCAAAAAGGAACAAATTTAACAAAAGGAAGGAGTTGCTCCACACATTTAAATGCTGGCTAAAAGATATTAATCAAATCCAAAAAATAGACTAAAAACTTTTATGGAAAGTTGACTGAACATAAACATTTTTAACAATTAGTGGAAGAAAAGTGCGGTGAAAACATAGTGACTTTTAGGACCTGAAAGATCAGAAGTTTTTGGAAAAATGGAATGCTACTTATAGAACTTTTAAACTTACAAATCTTCTACATTTTATTAACATTGTTTAATGTGAAAAATTGTGAGAGCAAACTGGGAAATATGTCCTCATCTTGGGGAAAAACTAAATGCATTCAAGGATAAGAAAATCATTTTACACAGAAAACCTAAGACCGCACAAAGATATTCCTTTAAAATGCATAAAAACCATGTTAAAAATAAAACGATAAACAATATATTGATGTTAAAAGTGAAAAATATTTTATAAATGATTAAAACTTACGTATAAAATATTTTTAATATGCATTCGAGGATAAGAGTATCTTTGTGTTTTTATGTTCTTAGACCATACAAATATAGTCATTTAAAATGACTAAAAACCATGTTTAAAATGAAAATATGCACAATATATTTATGTTAAAAGTGAAAAATATTTTATAGATTATTAAAGCTTGATTATAAAATATTTTCACTGCTTCTTTTCAAGTTGAGAAAGCAGTTTCCAGTAGTAAGAATCGGGGACTTAGTGTTCAAGTAATTTCAAAGTTGTTTAAAGATCTGTTTCTTAAGATTTGAAAGTGTATGAGGGAAACATGACATTAGGAGACACCGCATTATATTCGACTCTAGGACTCTATTGCCCCAAGTTTTCCCACGACTTTTCCACCTCAATCCTCTCTTCAAAATCAATGAAACCCTTTCCAACTTCCAGTGGCAGCCATCATTCGCGTGCTGGAGCCTCTCACTATGGCAGTTCTTCCGGAGAAGCAGCATCCCAGCAGTTGGGATCGGCGACGGGACCAGCACCCCTACCGCCTGCTCCACAGCCGCCGCCTCCACCGCCACCGAATGGCGGAGGGCCCAGCGGAGGAGTGCTGTATCCCAGTGCGGCCTACACGGATCATGGCTTCCTGCAAATGACCCTGGGCTATCTGTCGCCATCGTCGGGCACATACAAGTCGGTGGATCCCTATTTTCTCTCACAAGGTGAGTGCCCAACGAAAACTTTTAGCTATTTGCACGACCCTCGGCCGTGTCGATAGCCATTAACACCCAAAACTTCTGTTCTGCTTTCATCAACTATAATGAAATTAAATGAAATATTTTGCAGCCAGCCTGTTTGGGGGAGCGCCCTTCTTTGGGCCGCCCGGCTGTGTGCCAGAGCTGGCCCTGGGCCTCGGGATGGGTGTGAATGCCCTGCGGCACTGCCGGCGGCGCAAGGCTCGCACTGTGTTCAGCGATCCCCAGTTGTCCGGCCTGGAGAAGCGCTTCGAGGCGCAGCGGTATCTGTCCACCCCAGAGCGAGTGGAGCTGGCCACAGCGCTGGGGCTGAGTGAGACGCAGGTGAAGACCTGGTTCCAGAACCGACGGATGAAGCACAAGAAGCAGCTGCGACGGCGCGACAATGCCAATGGTAAGGGAACCCCGAACCCCGAACCCCAAGCCCACGTTACTTGCAACAGAACTTGCAACTTTCTTTGAGGAACTTTGTGGACCTTCAATTAGCCTTTGGTCCTTTGGCTTTTAGCCGCTGGCTTTTTGAGTTTCCAAAAGTTTTGCTCAAGTTTCTTGGCAAATCAAATTAGTTCTAAAATTTGTGCAAATTTCTTCGACATTCATCTCCACTCTCCAGAACCCGTCGACTTCTCACGGACCGAACTGGGCGGCAGCAGCAGTGGCAAACAGCAGCCAGGCGAAGCCTCCTCTGCCTCCACGGACGGCTCCAAGCATGGCTCCAAGATGGCCAGTGGCAGTGGCGCTGGTGGCACCCCCAGTCAAACCCCCAATCCGCAGCAACAGCTGCAGATGTGCTTCCTCCAGCAGGGCTACTCCACGGACGACTATTCCGACCTGGAGGCGGACAGCGAGGATGAGGACAACTCCAGCGATGTGGACATTGTGGGGGACACAAAGTTATATCAACTCACATAGATCCCAGGTTCGGTGAAAGCTTTTTCGTGGTTTTAAATGGGGAAAAGGAAGGAATTTCTAAAGGTATTTGTTATTTAAGATTTGTTCTTATTATTTATTATTTAATTTTTTAAATGGAAATTTTACTATATATTGCGATATATATAGGAAAAATATTGTTTGTTGTCAAACTTATGGTTTTAAATAGTTCAAAATGTCTACAAATATTTTAAACAGAAGAAGCGAAATGCTATTTTCTGGATCAAAAGTTTAATATTCCGAAAAAACTGGAAGAACCTTAATTTTAAAAATGTTTCTTCTCTATAAAATAGATTCTCCATATTTGGTATTTCTGTTATTACTTTACCAATGATTTTTCCTAAGAATAGGTACCGCTTTTCTTGCGTTTTTTATTGTTAAAAATACCTTAAACGAAATATTATTATTCAAGACTTTCCCCATTTGAGACTGTTAAGGCCTGACACCCTGTAAATAGCGATAAATACCGATCGAATTCTTGAACGAGTTACTGTCTAGTCACGAGCTATGTCTAAGAGATATATTTATTAACCATAAACCTAATCAAATTTAGTGATTGTATTCAAGTACTTCCATTTTAAGAAATCCTTCTCTACTCCCAAAAAACCTACCCATATTGGCAGCTCCTTGTCGGTGTGCTAGTGCTTAAAATAAAGAAAAAAAATAACAGAATCCTGGGAAAATTGGATGGGTCTTGGACCGAACTCGGACTTGCAGCCCTCTCTATGCCCAATTTATGGGCAATCAAATCCAATTGAGTGGCAACAAAAAGTAGCAACTAATAAGGTTAAACATCGCGCATTTGTGTATAGGGTTGAGTGACTGGCACGCCCCTTCTGCGCATGGCCAAGTGCCTTGTGGGTGGGCGGTATTTTTGTCAGAAACTCCAGCATATTGGGGTGGATGGATGGCTGGAAAGAGCTGGCTGGCTCTTAACAATGGCAAAATAATTGCGGGTTTTCCAGCCAGCCATTTTAGTGGAGTGACACTTATTGTGCCCCGTGAATGTTAAATGTTTCAAATTGATTGGTAATTATGGGTTAACAGGAATGCAACATCTGAGTGTTTCAAAAGGGATATACGATACATCATCTTTATAGATTAACATATGGATTAAATCATTTTAAATGGATGGTAAGTACAACTTCCCTTCCTGATAAATGTAACCCATTTACGAACTATTATTACAATTTGTTTGATCTCTTCCATCATAATGGAATCTCTCTCGAATCTATAGATGTTTTACTTGATTAAATAATTACTGCCACCCTAATACCACTCGACACAGGTTTGTTTGAGAAATATACAGTAAACCCTATCAATCCTACTGATAAGAATTTTCGAGAATACTGAGAGTATTCCATTCTACATTTCCATAAAATCAAAGTGCAAATTTCTAACAAAACAACAAGTATTATTCTATACAATATTAATCCTAGACTTTTCTTTAAATTTTATTTATATTTATTTGAAGAGCATTTCGTGGCACATGTTATAATTAGTAGTCACACTCTAATCGTGGAAAAATAAACATAAATCGAGAGATAACCATAAACCGAAATACAATCTAAGGTCGAAGCAATGACAAGACAGGCAGCCACTAGAAATACACAACAGATCGGACCTACTATAATACTTTGTAGAATGGAATACTCTTAGCATTCTCAAAAATTCTTATCAGTAGGAATGATGGGGTTTACTGTATGGGAACAAACTGAGACTGGGGACGAGCCTCCCAGACGTGCAATCAGTCGATTTGGTTATAAAAATCACTCAAATACGAGTGCTTGATATTTTGTCACATTATGTTTAATCAGAAGATTGTATATAGGGTGCTTTATAAGTAAAGATGGAGAGTTAAATGGATCAGGGAATAATAGGGAAAGCGGTCTTAAGGTATAAATTAGAAAAAATATTTAAAACGATTTAATAAAAAAAATAAGTTTTGGTTTTTATAGAAATTCAAAAAAGTAGACTCACCAAAATTTCAGTCGTTTTTTGTTGCCAAATCTGTTATGTTTTTTTTTTTTATCACAATTTTAATTAGTTTAAATCCAAATCATTTATTATTTTTCTTATAATAAACACCACTGAACACGAACACCCTTTATTATTTCCTTAGAAAAAATTATTTAATCAAAATTGTTTTGGTCTGAGAGAAAAAACTGGTTTTTACCACAAGAAACGATAAGGCCAAACCAAAGACAATATAAATAGTCTTTGGCCAAACCAAATGACATTATGATAAGAGTTTCTACGGCTTTCGAACTATTTTATCGTAGCATACACATACATGTGTGTGTGTATATATGTATGTATGAAAATCGCTCTCTGTTTGCAGCCCTATGGCTTTTCGATGTAAACGATCGCTTCAAATATTCAATTTTTGTAGCAATTTTGACACAAGAAGACTCTTTTCGGCGATTTGCAATTTTACAGTTGCCGAATTGTTTGCTTTGCTGGGCTCTCTCCTATTCAATTATGAAATTATACAAGGTGGTCCGCAAACGCAGCGCGCTCTCTTTGTTGGGTCTTATTTCGCTCAGTACAACAGCAAACTTCGTTCTTCTCTCTCTCTCATGAAACATGACGTCAAAGCGCTCTCAGTAGTGCTGAGCATAAAATAAGATCGACCACCTTGTATAACTGCATCATGTCTCCTATTCTATGCTTCCCATGAACTCCACTCTCTCTCAATCTCTTGCATTTCTTTGTGTGTGTGGTTAAGCTCTCAATCCATATACTCACTGCTCCACGCTCCGCTCTCCACTCTTATTTGCATTTCTGTCTGTCTGCAGCTGTTATGCCTCCCATCTGCACCATGTATCTCTTTCTCTCACTAGCACTGTTTCCCATCGAAGCTCTTGAACTCTCTTCCCTATTACCACTCCTTCGCTCTCTCTCTCATTATCTGTCAGTGGAAAAAAAGCAAAACAAGATGGTAATGACTGTTTAGGACAACCGAAGCTTTAATACTCTTTCAGATGTATTAATATTAAATGGATAAATGATAACATCATATATTTTAGCCATTTCCAATGTTTCTTTTGTATTTTTTCAGCCACGAAATAGTCTTCCCATGCCATTAAATTTTAATGAGTAATGGAAATTTATGTTAAACTGCTATTCCTATCGTCTTTACACTTGTTTCATTGACACAATCAACTATTCTCCGTCGATGCTGATTCAGAAATGCTTCACTGAATATTCAGCATGACAAGCTCCTTTTCAAAACGTAGTACCTTGCTCGGGAAGGGTACAAGCTGTGTCGGACACCGTGTGGGGACGTGGACTAAACGCACAGTTTCGTACGGTACCGGCAGTCTCTTTAGTACAGCCGTCGACTGCGGTGTTCGCCTCGTTTTCGTTTTCCTCCCCCCATCTATAGATCTGTTTTGTGTTGTAAGTGAAAGTGCATTTCGGTTCTTAAGAAGCTCCGCAAAAGCTTTGTCCAAGGGGTCAAAGCAATGTTAAGGACAAGCCCCGAAAATCAAATCATTCACATCTCTTGAATAGATGAATGATATTGCGGTGTGCGTGTATTAGATATAAATACAGCGTTTACTTATAGAGGATATGGTGGCTAATCATGTGTTCCTCGGCAACGTTCCAAAAATAAATAAGGGGGCACGTGTCGGTATATCAAAAGTTAACTTTGCTCTCAAATATTGTACATATATTTTGTGGTTCCGGTTTTATAAAACTTTCCTTGATACGAATATGTCCCAATATGTACATATGTATATTGTTTTGTGGGACAAACAGGTTATCAGCAAAGTCAAAAAATAAATAAACAAGCAGCAGATGGTACAATCGACGATCGAATCTTTTGATACCCTTGCTTTAATATTATAATTTGGAATGAAATAAAACTCGGTAATCTCCTGAAAAAAAGCAGGAGCGGAGCTGAGAAAACCAAGAAAGTGTCTATCATTCTGTTCAAGAAAGTATGCTCCCTGGTATCGGAAATGATATAATATTTGGTCGTACAAACATCTGCCACATTCCGAATACGCTGTTTAAGAGTATTTCAAAACAACAACCAAGAAATACATGAAAAGTGACAAGTTTTCTGATAATGATTGCTTTTTATGCAACAAGACACCCAAAAAAAAAACAATCATGAAGCCCCTATCTATCAGAACAGAGGGTACCCCAAGAGGGATGCCCGCTTTGACCTTCACAACCAGCGGAAAGGGCACACTTTGTGGCAAATTCTAATTTGTTTTTGTATTTTGATGGCTCCCCACAGGAACCACAGCATACTCGTAACCGTAATTTAGAGTTTCCAACCGATAAATAATGGCGGCCAGTAACGGTAATTGTACTATAAGTGAAGGCGCTTCCTGCTTCCTGCTGCCATTTCCCTGCCGCCCTGCTGTTGCCACGCCTGCCTGTCCTTTCTCAACCTGCACCATCCTCCAATCCGCAGCCCCTGCACCATCCCCCAATCTCCAACCTGCCGCCTCCTCCAATCCTCACCAATATGGTGTACCTACCAGATCTTATGCAGCCTGTTTTTCCACTACCAAAACCTACGCAGCCTGTTGTACCACTCAATACTAAACCGTTTTGCTTATCCAGATCATCCTTAAACCCGTTTTTCCTGCCTGTCCCGAAATCCAATAAAATCTTGCAGTTATTTTCCTTTAAAATAAATGCAAAATCAACCCCAAAAGCTACCTTGAATAGATTTTAAACCATAATCTATTTATGAAATGTCTGTGGTATACTAATCGCTATTCCAGTACTTCATATATCTGACTAGTTTATGTAATTATAGAGCTGTATTATGCTACTCCCCTTAATCGGCTACTTATTACTAATCTCTGATTAAATTAACATTGAATAAACAGATAATTGATAATCAAGATGAAATATTGAAATACAAGCACAGAAGAAATATAATAATAATATTAATAATAAAGTGTTCAGATCAGATTGAAAAAATTCAATAAATGTCACGAAGAATTTCGAAAAGATATTTAAACAATCTGATGGAAACAGATATCATGTTTTGTACTATTTGTTCCTGCTTTTTCATTATTACAAATTCTTAAAACCAAAAATTAAATAGATTTAGATGCGAATTTATATTAATGAACACTACCTTTAAAAAAGATCTTAAAATTGTATATAACAAACCGTAGCATCCTCCTCCAGTCCCCTCCTTTTACCAATGAATCCAAGAATCCAATTTATAATCCAATCCAATCCAATATTTGGCAAACAGCAAAAATGAGCCAACCGGGCCCTGCGTTCGACTCCAATGCCATGACGCTGACGCGTTTTGTGCTCCAGGAGCAGAAAAAGTTCAAGAACGCCACTGGGGATCTGTCCCAGCTGCTCAACTGCATCCAGACGGCGATCAAGGCGACGGCATCGGCGGTGCGGAAGGCTGGTATTGCCAAGCTCCATGGCTTTGCCGGAGATACGAATATCCAGGGCGAGGAGGTCAAGAAGCTGGATGTGCTCTCCAACGAGCTGTTCATCAACATGCTCAAGTCCTCCTACACCACCTGCCTGATGGTCTCCGAGGAGAACGAGCATGTGATCGAGGTGGAGACAGAGAGACAGGTGAGGAAATTAGTTGAAAGGCTGTGGCACATTCATCGATTAACTCTATTCCCACTCTGACAGGGAAAATACATTGTCTGCTTCGATCCGCTGGACGGATCCTCCAACATAGACTGCCTGGTGTCGATCGGCTCCATCTTTGCCATATACCGGAAGATGACCGAAGGCGTGCCCACCGTCGAGGATGCACTGCAGCCGGGTAACCAGTTGGTGGCCGCCGGCTATGGCCTGTATGGCTCTGCCACGGCCATTGTCCTCGGAATGGGAACGTCGGGAGTGAACGGCTTCACCTACGATCCGTCCATTGGCGAGTTCATCCTCACCGAGCCCAACATGCGTGTCCCGGAGAAGGGAAAGATCTACTCGATCAACGAGGGCTATGCCAGCGACTGGGAGGCGGGTGTGTTCAACTATGTGGCAGCAAAGAAGGATCCCACCAAGGGCAAGCCCTATGGTGCCCGCTACGTGGGCTCCATGGTGGCCGATGTCCATCGCACCATCCAATACGGCGGCATCTTCATCTACCCCGCCACAAAGTCCGCACCAAACGGAAAACTGCGTCTGCTCTACGAATGCAATCCCATGGCATTTCTGGTGATCTTGGCCGGCGGCTTGGCCAGCGACGGAAAGATCAGCATCCTAGACATTGTCCCCAAGAAGATACACGAGCGCAGTCCCATCTTCCTCGGCTCCAAGGCGGACGTTGAGGAGGCGCTCAGCTACTTGAAGTGACTTTTACTTTTGTAATTTATAAATACACCCAACACAAGTTTGATATTTTTTACCGAAATTATGTACTTCGCTTTCATATCCTGCCCCTGAAAGGTGGCTACAAAAAACCCCCTTCTTTTCACATAGGGCCGTTAACATTCCCAACTGGCACTAGCCGATTGGATGACTTCCCCGTTCAAGTTATCGCTTCTCGGCCTTATGGCTAAGATCAAAGTGTAGTATCTGTTCTATTCAGCTTAGCATCTGATAGTTTCTCCACTGGAGAACAACAAATGATAAACTGATTTTCGGAATCAGACGGAGTGCTAGGGGCTTGCTCCACCCCGTCGCGGGTTGGCCCGGTATATCTTCCACCTCCTTCTGGGTCGCCGTCTCATTTCTTACTACTCTACTACTCTATTGATAGAGTAGCAGAGACTTGGGAGATATTTTCCAACTGCTGGGTCTGTCTTCTTAGAGACTCTAACTTTTCGTCCATTTGCGCCATCCTAGATAGAGTATCTGGCGGTTGTTTGGCCTCGCAGGAATCCGCTCGCCTTTGCAGGATGGCGAGATAATCCAGGAGCGGTTACATATCTCCGTAAAAGTGTCCTCCTAACTGAGGTACCTCCCCTTGGGATTCCACCTCTATACGTGCATTCTGGACTGATCCAACCTTCAAGTATAGTGACAGGGATCTGCCAAAGATTATCGCCAATACCACGAATGTAATGGCACACTGCATTGCTATTACTTTTCCGAATTCATTTTAAAAACCACTGGCCTTAGAAGACTTTCTTAGAGGTATTTATACTTATTCTGCACGTACAGTGGCCCATGACGTTCATCCCGTCTTGGAATGATAATAAATTGAAGTGGAATGATCCCAGTTTTTAAGAAATATATTCAGACAACATATTTTTAATTATTCATTAATCTACTACGCGACTAGCCCCCTAGCACTCGCTTGGCTCGTGCGCCAACCGCCGTCGTTATATTCCAGGAAATGGGGTCTAAAAGGCATTAGCCTTGTGCTTAGGCACAAAACTGAACCCCTCTGGCACCCGACCCAGCAGCATTTCACTGAGCTTCACCCAATCTGCGGAATTGCCGGAACTCATGAGGGTCTCCATTTCGTCGCGACCCCTGTATTTCTGGGGCCTGGCATTGATCTTCTGTGGTGGCGCCTGCTGCAGCTCCTCCGGTATGTAGCGGTACAGGAATGATTGCCATTCGAGTAGGAACCGTCGCGTGCTCTCCACACCCTTGGTGTCCGATCCCCAGTGCTCAAGTCCATAGTTGCAATAGCGACGCAGCATCTCAAAGCGCTGCGTTGATGTGGGAGACCAGGTCTTTTGCTGCTTGATCTCCTGAAATATCCATGGCTTGATGAGGGCCCCGCGCCCAATCATAACAGAGCTGACATGAGGGGCCAGCGCGCGCCTCTCCACATAGTCCTCGTAGCTGAGAATGTCCCCGTTGCCAATGATTGGCATTAGCTTGGCTGTGGCGGCGCACTGCTCGATGTACTCCCAGTTGGCGTGCTTGGTGTAGCGCTGCTCGCGCGAGCGTCCATGCAGAGTCACGGCAGAGGCGCCCCACTCCTCGACCAGGGGCACCAGCTCATGGGCCACGCTCTTGTCCGCATAGATCCCCGTGCGCATCTTCACGGTAAATGGCAACTGCTCGGACAAGGAGGAACAGCTGCGCACTACCAATTCCAATATGTTGGTGCGCCGCATCAGGGCACTGCCGCCTCCTTGCTGGTAGATCAGATCAATGGGACATCCGATATTGAGATCTATGTAATCCACCTTTGCCGTCTCCTGCAAAACTTGGGCTGCCTGGGTGATGACATTGGGATTGTTGCCGCACAGCTGAACGCCAAAGATGTCCTCGCTCTCGTGGCGCTTTGTCAGGGCCCACTCCTGGCCCAGGCCCTTGAGGAGGGGCACAGCACAGGCCATCTCACCGCAGGTTATATCCGCACCGAGCTCCTTGCATATGCGGCGGAATGGCAGGTTGCCCACGGTGGTCAGTGGCGAGAGGACGAGCTTCTCGCGAAAATCAACGGCTGGCTTGCGGTCAGCATCTCTACCCACAGGGGAATCATCGACAGCACTTCCAATTGGGGCTTCACTGTCTGCTGCAGCCGCCTTTGCAGCTTTGGCCTCTGCCTCGTGGTCTATCGTGATGTCACCCTGCTGATTGATCTTCTTCTGCAGCTCCAGATTCTTCTCTTGCACCTCCAGCTTCTTCTCTTGCAGCTCCCTTTCCTTCCGGGCATCACGAATCTTTTCCGCCACAGCAATAAGTAATTTGCTGCGGTCCAAATTATATTCATGCTTCCGAAGACGCACCTGAAGGTCTATGGAAATGCACGTACATATATGTATCTGATTTGTGTGAGCGCCAATGGACACTCACCTGGGCTAATCCCGTTGAATGTGGTCTGAGTTGCCTTGGCATCGTAGTCCTCCTTCTTTATATTCCTTCCCTGGTCGTCTGTGTGCGCTTTGGCGTAGCGACAAGTGACACCGCGGCCACAATAGCCTTTGGCGGCATAAACATAGCATTCCGAGCCCAAATCCTCGCCCTTGGCTGCCAGAAAGGCATCCAGATCGTGGACATAGCGACAATTGGCCAGAGAACAGGGATCCCCGCCTGGTCCATCAATCAGAGAGTGGCAAAGATGGGAATAACGATCCTCCTTGAACACAGGACGATTCTGTTTGGAGCAAAATTATTGATATTAAGACTTGACGATTATAGCTTAAGGATTCTAGATTTTACTAGCCTTGTTCTGACCACGTTTGCGATCTTTTTTGTTATCTTTTTTCCCGCCAGAGTCCTCAGTGTCCCCCTCCACGCGCTTTCTCTTGTTTGTTTCCGAGCTTTCCGCCGGTGCTGCCTCACTGTTGCCACTGGCTTCAGTTACCAGATATCTAAAAATGAATCATATATGAACATAAACTTCCAAGGATTTAAACCATGTCTTACTCTGGTTTAATATAGCAGATACCACTCTGAAAATGATCCATTTTCACAACAAAACAAAACAATTTTTTGTTCTCACGTTTCGGCGCTTCTTCTTCTTCTTATTTGCCATTCAGCCACGTGCAGCGCCGAACAGCTGAACGTGCAATAGCTATCGATATACTCAGAAGTGCGCATCTCTCTTGTATAATGCCGCACGATGGTTCAGCTGTTTAAATTCCTATTAAAATCAACCAAATCGGTAATTATACAGCTCCAGTTAGGATTTCCATATAACCCATTGACTGTTGTAAGCAGCCCGCTCGTGCCCATTTCCGTCCCAGCTTCCTGGACACACTGCGACTCGCAGTTCGCGGTGGACACGGCGGCAATGGTTTGCCGAAATACGGAGGAGTCGGTGGTCAGGGCGGCTGTGTTTACTTTGTGGCCAAGGAGGGATTGACATTACGGAAATTGGCACAAGGACTGAAAGACAGACGCGTTGCCGCCAGCAGCGGCGAGGACAGCAGCAAAGTGAGCATTTTTGGGAAACGGGGCGTCGACACGCGCATCGAGGTGCCCGTGGGAGTGCAGGTGTACGATGAACAGCAGAAGCTGCTGGCGGACTTGAACGAGAACGATGCCAAATGCATAGTGGCGGGCGGTGGAACCGGCGGCTGTACGGGCAACAATTTCCTGGGCCGTCCTGGAGAGAATCGCATTGTGAACCTGGATCTGAAGCTAATCGCAGATGTGGGTCTCGTTGGATTTCCCAATGCCGGCAAAAGCACCCTGCTCAAGGCAGTGTCCAATGCCAAGCCAAAGATTGCGGCCTATCCCTGTGAGTGTAGAATGATTCTTTGTCGATTAAATCCACTTAATAATGTCCTTTCAGTTACCACCATTCGGCCGCAGATTGGAACGATAGAGTACGGCGACCTGCGCTCCATCAGCTTGGCCGACTTGCCCGGTCTCATCGAGGGTGCTCATGCCAACTTTGGAATGGGCCACAAGTTCCTCAAGCACATCGAACGCACTCGTCTGCTGCTCTTCATGGTCGACATATTCGGCTTTCAGCTTAGTCCGCGGCACCCGCACCGGGACTGCCTGGCCAACATATATTCCCTCAACAAAGAGCTGGAGCTATACGATCCCTCATTGCTGGAGAAGCCCTGTGTTCTGCTGCTCAACAAAATGGACAAAGAGGGCGCCCATGATATTCTGACAAAAGTGAAACCGATCATAGATGACTTGTCCAGCGGATTGGCGGACTGTCCGGAGGAAGTGCGTCCCCAGAGGGTGTTAAAATTCGAAAGCATTGTACCCATATCGGCCATTAATTCGACAAAGGTAACGCAGGTCAAGTCACAGCTGCGCCGAACGCTGGTGCGTCTAGCGGAGAAACAGTTTGTGGCCGATGGCGACCAAATCAAAGAGCAGTTACAGCAGCGTGTGGGCCTGGTGGGGCCAAGATTAACTTGAATATAAATGCAATTTAAAATAATAACTAGTCCGTCTCTGTTTTTAAATTATCCCAACGAACGATTAGCCCATTGTCGACCAGTGGGTATTAAAATACATTTTATTTTAGCGCAGTTCAGTTGAAACATATGTATGTATAATGGTTTAAAAATGTACAAACAGAATTAAGGAAATGTTTGTCATATCATTTTTAAAGATATCTCAACGAAATTTTTCAGCTTACAGTTTTCTTACTAATACCAAGAATGTGTATCGAGATCTAGATATGTAAACACAAAATAAATCAAATGCTTTAATCGGTAAAAAAACCGCAATCTGTGCAAAAGACATAATTAATAACAGTATTTTAACATTAATTCAGAAATAGGGTATACAAATGTCCTTACTTCGTAAATATGTAGCAAATGTGTAGTTACCGTGTAGTTGCCATGTACAAAAAGGGACATTTATGGCGGCCTTCTTTGTTGAAACCTATTATATGCACAATCAAATAACAGGAATTGCCTAAACCACTAACCATACAGTAAACCTAGCCAGTGCTGTGATAAAATTAAGTGTTTTGGCCGATTTTTGATATAATTTGTCACAAAAATATCG